>JAVCKT010030216.1:0-11201 GCA_032273925.1 Rhynchotus rufescens | reverse complement strand
CACAACAGAAAACTGTGGTATTCCTTTACTCCAAGCATGTTCCCTGCTCTTTTCTACAAGAAGTCATATAGTTATTTCAGATATCAGCATCATTTCATGTGGTCAAAGCTCTCAATGACTTGTTCTAATTTATATCACTGTATTACACTATCTAAAATAGTATTTTTATAGCATAATATTTATACTACTATTTTTATTATTTGTACTACTATTTATTTCAACAGAATTTGCAGCAGAAACGTCTATCAGTCAAGGCATATACAAATGATTTGTATTATTTATGCTTTTTTGGGCAATAAATTAAGAAAATATAGCAACTGTATTCTCTGCATTATGAAATTTTAAGCATAATGACACAGCAGTCATAAAATATTTTATATTTAAGAAGAAGCCCAAATGCACTGTATCTGTTTCTACAGTGAAGCCTTGATAATTTCATATTTTTAAGCTCAATATTGTGGATTCAGGACTTTACTTGAAATTTTCAAAATCTAATTGGGAAGAAAAAAAAATTTGCTTGTGGGAAAGAAAAATTTTAAAAAACATTTGTTTCTTGTACTATAAATAAATAAAATTCCAGATGATAACTATCTTTTGAAATAATTTCGCATTTTTACGCTGATCCCATAATATTCCAGAGCTGATGCTCAGGACTATAGCAAGCTCATAAACAGGGTCCATCTCCCTTGCCACGGAAGAGGCTCGGAAATGGTGCCCACAGCAACTCCACTCGTGGGTGTTTTTCAAACCCGCACTTCTGAGCGTGCTTCTTTATAGCCCCAAAGGGCAGAAATCTTTAGTTATCAGACTGCTTTCAACCCACCCTAAATCCACAGATATTCTGTGCTTCTCCTACAAGACTGTAAAGCAGCTGTTCCTCATACCCAGGTTTTGAGGTCAGGGATCACTTTGCAGGGAAGAGGAAGATCTTGTAAAGATCTCTTCAGGTTTTATGTCCCGCACGCCACCTCCTTTTCATCTAAAATCTCTAATCAGTAATTTACCTAGTGAGTTTTCTAGGGTTTCTTGGCAAAACAGGATTTTTAAGGAATACTACTCTTAGAGTGGCACTGGGCTTTCTCTGAGAGCAGTCATGCAGGCAGAGGAGCCCCATCACCTGCTCCTTCCTCGTACTTGCAGGTTTCTTCATGAGCAGAGAAAAGATTTAAAACTGGCAGATGAGAGCACTTGTATTTGAAGTGCTTTTGCTGTGCCGAGGAGCAAAAAAGTCCATTATCTCTGGGCATTACTGCCAATAAGTTTATACCAAAGTATTTCTGAATTAACAATTATTCTTACAGCTAATGAGAAGATCGTGGCCCTAGAAAAACTCTAGCTTTTACCCTGCATCTTGAGGAGGAGCTGGAAGGAAGCAACACAGCTGCATCTTTTGGAAATTTGAGGACATATATAAATATATACAGTGCCTCAAAGGCAATGCAAGAACTGGTTTGCATGCACACGTCTGTGCCAAAGAGGAATGGATATGAACGCAGTCACTCACAGGAGCCTGATCCGTGACTGCATTTATGTGCCCTTCATCAGAACTGCACAGAAAAACAATCCAGAAGGATTTTTGTCACAAGTTCAGAGGATTAAGACGTGCAGATACCACTATGATCTCTGCAGTTTAACACTGACTGGTAGACAGGTAGATAGAATAAAAAGCCCGCCTAAGACTTTAGTCATTTAGTCTGATGCGGTTACTTATGCAATTACCAAACCAGCAGGAGATCATTACATTTTCTGGTTACCAGACACAGCATTCTTGGTACATATTATCACAAAGGCTTATTTTATAGGTATTTTATCATCATGTTTTCTTCTTACAAGGGGAAAAATGACCTTAAACATGAACTCAGGGGGAAATGAAAAAGCATGAAATACTCGATGGCCAGTTAGGCTGGATAATGCAGCACCGAGCAACAAAGACACACGGGTAACTGAGGCACGTTCCTGTGACGAGCCCTGTTCCACCCCTGAAATCCAGGCGTTATGAAACGGCCACTGATGAGTAAAAGGACATTTTTTTTTCGGTCAGAGAGATGCGCTTGGGTGGAAGTTGTTAATCATGGGTCTGGTATTAGTCACTTGGTTAACTAATGAGGCTGACTCAGCTGCGACAGCACGGAGCGCCCGGGGCACGCAGGGCTCTGCCGAGCGCTCCGCAGCGCGTCCAAGGAAAGAGCTCATCTGGTGCCTGGAACGCTTTACACTTTCCTTGTATTCAAAGGGAGCTGTCATGACACTCGATCAGAACACTATGTTGACCTGTAGAGTGAAATCTTATTACTTAAAAAAAATAAGTTTACTTCTATGAGGCGAGGAAAAAAATCTTCAATCTCCCTTCAGTGACTTGATACATGAAGGGTTTTCATCTCTGTGGTCACATAACATAGTAACTTATGCCAAGACACCAGGCATGAAAGGGTCTAGTAAATCCTGACAGAAAATATGAGTAATCTTTCTGTTATATTTACTTATACTTTTTTTTTTTTTAACTACATATATGAAAATTATATTTCCACAAAGAGGGAATTACATGTCAAGAAGCAAAATCTACTCTCTGATAATTTTCAAAATCTTTTTCCTAAAAGTTCTGCCTTTGACTTCTGTGGGGCAGGAATATCACAAACTGCTTTTACAGGTACTTATTGGAAGACTGTGATCCTATTCTTCGTGTGCAACTAAATTGTTTAAAGGAATGAAACTTAAGGATTGCAATTGCTTCCAGGTCCTCCTTGCAACTCTGTGTGATCCAGTCCTCTTGATTTCAAGATTATTTCAACTGTTCTAGAGCTACAACCAACAAGAAGAACAATCAACAAAATCACACATTTAAAAGAGGCATGGGAATATGCTAGTCTGGTGCAGCCAGCTTGCTCAGACAACTTCTCAGTGTCTTAAATAAACATAACTGCTTGAATAAATAAAAGAGTGTTATCTGGAAAGACAGACAAGGACAGGTAGTATTGGCTTAATGACAGTTTCAACTGACGAGAGACTTCTACCTTTGTAGATGGCTGTGGCCTTTCATAAACTACACCACAGATGATAAGTAGGTGCCACCATCAGATACGTCCCCCTGAAAGACTCTAAACGACGTGGACTTTACAAGACCTGTACTATTTTATGCAGTAGGAAATGAAAGTCTGAGTAATCAGAATTACTGTAAAGACTGCATGGATCACATGTCCCATTTTATCTGAATTTACAAAAACATGCTTCAAGTTTCTGAAAATATCAGAAAAATATTGTAATCTGCTAAAATCCTGCTTTGTCATTGGATGTGTATTCTTTCTTTGACTTGACATTGAAAGCTACTTCTCAGCTTTATTAGAACAACTCATTACTAGATGTGTTATTGGGCATAACCACGATACTACATGAATCCTTTCTCATCATAATATTTTTTCCATCTTTCCAGCAAGATGATAATTAGGGAAAAAGGATGCTAAAAGCTAGAGATGCTCCTAAACATATATCTCTTTCATGTACTACTTAATGAGTTTAAACACTATCTAATGAGTTTAAAACTAGATTATCTGAAGGAATTGGCACTGGAGGGGAGGGCAGAATAACTCTTACAAAGGCGGCTTTCTAGAACTGATTGAGTTATCCAAATTCACCAAATTACCAGGCATAGCAACGTGGGGCTCGTGACCAGGGCGTTATCTGCAGGAGGATACACTTATGTCTTCAGGTGACCATGGGCTGAGCGCTGCAGCCATACATTTATTATTGTGTGGTGGTGTTTTCAGCACTGAGAGCGGAGGGGATTACGCCTGCGGAGCGCAGGAATGAACGCTCCCACTCGCGTTCTCTTACTCCCTACTCCCATGTAATATTAAGAATGATCTGACCCTACATCTGCTGAAATCCTGATCACACCTAATTTAAATTGACATGCAATTTGAGTTGAATTTATTTTCTACCGCTTCAAGGGAGGCAGATTTTTGTTTCTGTTTATTTAAACTGCTGTTGGAATTGGTTAATTAAAAGGGTTTTAAAAATCTTAATACTCTAAACAGAGCAAACTGGTTCTGAATTATTAAGCAACATTTTAGATGCATTTAAATAACCTTAAGTGACTTAACTGCCACCTGATCCTAAGCTGTGGCTCAGAAAAATAAAATGTGAAATAGTGTAGAAGTCCTGGCTTACTAAGGCTTCCAGATACAGTAAATAAAGAGCTTAAGTCTCTAGCACAGTGTCTGCAAAAGACATGCTCTCAAATACATAGCTTATACTCCACCTTCAAGGAGAAATAAATGGGAGGTGGTAGTTCTGATTTTTCAGAAAGAATTCATAAAATAAAAAGCTCTCTCAACACTTTGTGTGTTGGAAATATCGTCTTGCATACAAGAGGGTGCCAGGCTCTCACTTATCACAGATACCATAAACCTCTCACGAGCGCACCGTTAATCCCTGGAGCCAAATCCCAAAGTGGAAATTTGGCCCCTATAGTTTCAACTGGATATAATGCACTTGAGTTGCTTCCTAAAGTGTATTCAAAGGCCCAGTCCAAAAGACGGTAGAGAGTTTCAGGAAGACTTCTGCAGGTCTTCATGGAGCAAAGGCGGCATCTGCCATTCCGGAGGTCGGCAGGATGCCGGGAGAAGGCAGATTTTGCCACTGGCAGACTGACAGGTACCGAAATTACGGCTTGGGGAGCCTGTTAGGAGAAAGGGACTCATAGAAGAAAGGGTGAGGAAATACCAAATGAGCATGATAATATAGTAAGCTTTTTGTGTTAAAATAACTTCTAAGATTATTGTGATTCTTGGGGGAAAAAAGGAACTATAGTTCCTTTACATATATTTAAATAGCACATATATTTATTTCCATCAATCCTCTGCAAGTGCACTTAAAATACAGAGAACAACATGTAGTTGTTAATGAGAAAGATGTGTTTGCCAAACATGCTTTCAAAATTAGGAGTTACAGGTTGGCTAGTGTGAAACACTCTTGTTAGTGTGGCACCTAGTTGTGTGCTGGGTATGGTACTGAGAAAGAAAGTGGTTAATATCTAATTTCAGTAGAAAGCACATCACAGTCAGTGACAAAGACCCAATAACAAGTCACTACATGTGCTTAACTGCTTTGGAATGTCATTGCTGCTTTAAAAACTACAAGTAGTGTCTAGAAAAGGTTAATCTGTGTATTTACTCACGTGTAGAAGTTTGTATTTACAGTAGGGTTATGATACCAACTTTAAGTTAGCTAAGGATATCTGTGTAAGCAATTGGAACCTAAGAACTAAGAACTAATGAATTTTTATTTACTAAAGAAGTAGAAATACTTCAAAAAGACTGTATCAGGGCGTCAGGATTGATGGCTTCGACAAGAGTGTTGTGAAAAGCACTTGAAAATTTCCCTGGTAAGTTTACCACAAGGAAAATGCTGATTTGATTAAATCCAAGCCCCTAACTTTTGATAAATCTGAAACACTTTTAGGGTTCTGTCTGTTATTGTACTACTGATCAGGATAGAAAATAAAATGATTAAACACAGGAAGACCTGCTTTCATCTTACTGCAACAAGCACTTCAGCAAAGCAGTTCTGATCCCTTTAAAACATATTTTTCAAAAGCATTAAATATATTTTTAAGTACAAAAAGGAACTATAAAACACTGTCCTTATTTGGAGCACAAGCATTGCAAGGGTATCATTCTTATTTCACAGTTTCAGTGGATGCTTATGATACAAACCATATAGCAGAAGAGGTTTGACAATTTGCAGTGATTTAGGAGGCTGTACTCTCATGAAAGCTAAAGTAATGGATATATGCTTTTACCATGCTTCCAACCCATCCATCAATACTTTACTCTTCTTATTAATATTATTATTGTGCTCTCTATGGAGTTGCACACTTCCAGTTTTCCATATCTACAGAACATGACAGATCCCAACTACAGTTTTCACAGCACGAAGTCCCAGGGGGTTAATTTTGGTCTGTTTTAGCTCCGGTGGTCACACCAGCAACCAGATTCCTACATTGCCACTGGGTCAATCAACATGAATCATTTATGTGGCTCCTCAGACACAGCATTATTAGGCTCAAATCACAGAGGACAGACTGCAGGGTCTTGCCTCTGACATGACAGACCAACAGCTCTATATCCTCCTGATAAATTCTTTCTTTGCCTCAATATTTTTCTCCTGCAGCATCACAAATATGCGATAAGGCATAGAAAAAATCTAGATAGGGATTTGACATGACTTTCTGAATATTTAAACACACACACACCAAACTGTTTAGAAGCAAAATATTGCTTTTCTTCTGTTTCAAGTAAACTGAAAGATCAGGAACACTGCAAACACACAGTTTCCATGACTTTTCTACTCCACTGAAAATGTTATTACATGCCTATGCAGTAAAGTTAATTACCGATTAAGGAGATCCCTTAAAGGCCTCTTTGCACTCTAGTTGATGCAGATTCTCAATACAAGACAAAGTTGAAGAAAAGTTTTAAGCACTTTTCACACCGTCAGGCCAAAAATCTTAAGAAAACACATCTGCTCTCAAGTGCATCTGCCTGTTAAGGACATTATTTTCCTCCCCTTTTGAGGCGCTTGTGACACATAAGATAACACACAAATAAGATGTTAAAGCAGCAGGTGTTACAAAACAAGACTGCCAAGCACAGTCTAATTCCTAGTGAACTTCCTCCAGAGGCAATGACAGAAAATGGAAAAGCAGCCCACTTCTTGAGCACTTTTGTGGAAAAACGGCCAGTGTTGGCTTAACCCATCACTGGGATGTGTCCCCTGCAAATCGAACCCCAGGAGATGCAGAGCTGCACCCGTCACGGGCGGTGCTGAAAGCAACACGGCCACACGGCTGCAGAACCTCGTCCGTCCCTGGCTGCCTCACTTTGTACCCCAAGCCCTGGTGCCTTCTCCTCCTCTGCAGGCACCACTTAACGCCTGCACAGTTGCCCCCGCTGACTTGTACCTTTGCACTAACATTGAACTCAGCAAGAACTGAAAGTTAGATGGCATCAGGCAGATGTGACACAAGCACATCTTCAAAGAAACCTAATTACAGCACATCAGTATCTGCTAGGAAACCTACAGAACCCAGTCTGCTTTTGCATGCAGTGTGCAGGGCTGATTTTATTCTAAAAACAGTCACAAGAGGTTTCATTAGAATATTTAGGTAGGAGTTATATATGGTTATTTACAAGGATGATAGGATGAATAATTCACCAGAATGTACTAACTAACTCATGACCTTTTACTGTTTGACACTGTGCCTTCCTGCCTGTAAAACTGCATCAAAAGGCAAAACTAGAAAGATCAGAAACACTAATCCCTAGCAGACCGAAAGCGGCTGCTGACAGGGATTCTGTTTCCTTCAAAACAGGAACTGGGCGACACTGGCTCAGCGACGGCGCTTACGGCGGCGAGCGCTCAATGTGACACGCAGCCCGTTTGCTGCTGAACGAGGAGCCTTTCTAAATGTCACTGGAAACAGACTCTGCAGCAGCATTTTGGATGCAGCACATGCCAGCAGCTGCAGGTTAGTGCCTCACCTGCTCACAGTCACAAAGTTAAACACCACTCTAACATACCCGAGTTCATCTTTATCACCCATCCTCGACCACTCTGCTCACGCACGCAGATAAAACCAAGAAGGAGCAGCATTTATTTATGCAAGGTACTTTTACTCACATCTCTCCTAGGAAAGGTCCCCAGCAGCTTGTACTCCTCCCAAGGATATCCCTTGGAAGCTACAAAATCAAAGACAACCTGGAGCTTGCTGCTGGCCAGGAAGCGCCGCTCAAAGAACTCTCCGCTGGGCGTCCGTATGCGCAGCTTGCTCACCGACTCGGTGCTCTCCTCCTTCGGCTCCGGAGGCAGCGACTGCTCGAGAGACAGCCTGATAGCCTGAGGAAGGACACAGAACCATTTAGCTTTCAACGTTACCAACAGAAGAAAAGGATAGGGGCCTTTTGTGTTTATTTTTGTGCTAGAACTTCCAAGGCGCGGCACAGTGCTCCGGAGCTGTGCTTTGTAGCTCAGTGATGGAATCATTTTTATTCATTCCTTAATAGACGCTCACCAGATAACTAATTAAAATAAATCCTTCTGTATAACACGTATTATTAGGTCTACAGTTAATGCACAATGGAGATAAGTAATTTAATCATTTGGCAGAAAGCCTTGGAAAAAAATTGAATGAGAGAATAATTGTCAGGTGGCCAGTTGCTTCCTTAAAAGGTATAAACTAAAGCCAGTGGAAGTATTTCTTGAACTGCACTTATTATCAAATTGCCCTCCTCTCGCACAAGGTAATTGACCATTTGCAGCAAAGACCCCTAACAACCTAGTAAAACCAAATACATTCACGAGCTTTACTAGGTCAACTAAAACACTGCTAGTAAGACGGTTCACCCTGCTAGTAAGACAGTTCATAATTAAAAGTATCATGAAGTTATGTGGGATAGGGCATATAAAAGCAAGAACAGTAAAAGAAGGAAGCCTGGGAAGACAGAAATGGGAGCTTTATGGTTTAGAGAAAGGAATTGTTATTTGAAGGAAGATTTTCAGCACAGATGGGCATTTTTCTGCAACAACTTGCATCAAGTCAGCCAATATCTCAATGACTAGGCCGCAGATGCTAGGAGAGATGCCTAACTATGGACCAAAAGTGTATATGCTTGTCTGCCAACTTTGTCTATACTGCTTATCTTAAAATTTAAGGGCAGGAGCCAAGTCTGTATTCCCTGCTCTCCGCCTCCAGGAGAATCTATAACACTAATACACGGATCAGAATATTTTAGAACAAGATGCCTAATGTTAGATTGATCTACTAGTTTGGCTTAATTTTTAAGGGAGTTTGAGTGTTGTCAGTGCTCATAGACAGACATCTGAGGGCCCTGAGAAGATGCAGGATTTTTAAACAATTAGATCTTACTTAAAAAGCAGTCTTGTTGCTGCATACCCTTATTTTACACAGCCAATGAGCATCTCCATGGCTGCAATCAGAAGCAGGATTCCTGACCAGGTATACACTGAAAAGGTGATTTTCCAAAATGAAGAGGCAGTAAGGCACTGATTTACCTACATTCTCCAGGAAATCTCAAGGTACACAGTTACTATTTGTGGCTTTGAAAATCTCCATAAGGTCATTTAGTATCAGAAACTGATAGATGATTACATTAAAGAGCAAGGAATGGGCAGAAGCAAGACGATAAGGCCTTTTAAACAGCCTACTTCTTACACACGAGCCTCTAAATAAATTATATCTCAGGATAAATATTTATACATAGAACTTCAGTTCATTTTTGCTCATATACTATGAGATTATATTTTAAATAGATTCTATTTTAATTTTCTCTCTCTCCATTCTCAACCACCTGCTTACTATCTTTCTGTTTTGACATTTCCCCACACAGTATAACAACAGATGCTACATTATTTACTGAACCCAATCAATTATATTATAGAAAAATAAACAACAGTAGCTCATTAGAGCTCATTTCTTTGTGCAAAGAATGCCTCTCTCCCCAAAGTAACTATTCTCCAAGGCTTCAACATAAAATGGCAATTACAATAAGTGTTCTGTTAGAGAACAATGATGAGATGGATCATATTAATAACTCTTGAGTCTCAACAAGCAATTTGAGTTTTGCTTATAAAAGGATGTTCTGTATCTGAATAGCTCTCAGCCAGATTTTAAATACATGAACTGAACATAAAGCCACTTCTGAAAGTAAACATTGTTGCAGAACAATCCAGTAAAAGTAATTTGTATACTTGAAAACGGGGAGTGCTAGCAAACATTATTGTTAACATCCCACTTGTTCTATTAAGCAAATAGATCCTATTATTTTCATTGCTGCAGTCTACTTTAAAACAGGGAAGCTCAGGTATATTGTGATAACATGGTCTAGTTTTGCAGCCTTTGTGTAAGAAAACAACTGCCAAAAAGGTATTAGAAAAGATTTAGGGGAAGGTATAATAAAGGAGAAGGATTTATTTCTATTCATACAAAATTACTTAAGAAATAAAAACATACTTATCACTTAAATCAGAACATGAATTGCTTAATAACCCTGTTAGTTCCAGAGTACTGATTTACGGATACATTAATCTCATAGAATTATCATCTTTTCATTATCCTTGACACAATTCTTACAGTCCAGTTTGGTGCATTATTCCTTCAGTTGTCTTTTAGCTTCCATTTTTGGCTTAGAGTAACAACAGAAACTAAAAAAAATGGCCAGACACTAAAGGAAAAAGTAGACTGCCTCTTTTCTAAACCCTGAATACTAACTACAGTTTTGACTGATTTAAGCACTTACCATGCAGCACTGCTTAAAAGTTTCTAGGATGCTGACACCATTATGTTCTTTAACATGGAAACGTCTTAGTCAAATATACATGCAGATGCATTGCCTATATTCTTTATTATATTTATCCCAGGAAATAAAGTACATGTTGGTAACCAATTTGCAGTTGTGCAACACAGTTTTTTCAAACATCAGCCAAGCACAGAAGACTGAAATGTCAAGTGTATCTTGAAGTCACCTATCTGAGTCTGAAAGATTCTACCATTTACAGAGCTAATTTTTTGTGTCTTCTGTTAGGACACCTATCTAATGTTTGGCTGCAAATTGGCAATGTGACTCATATTATGCACTGGAAAAGCTACTAAGTTGTAGATAAAGTTCATTTAGCTGCAATCTATTTTCTATATATAGTAAAGAATTAATAGAATGTTTTTTTTCAACTTAATGTTCGCATAAGAAAGTGAACTCTGAACTAAAGTTGCAATGTGTGCTGAATGAATAAATCCTAAAAGTTGTCTGAAAAGAGAAATTATCCCACCTCACGTTCTTCTTCCTGTTCTTTCCGAATCTGTTCCAGACGAAACTGTTCTGCTATTTCTCTCTCTTGTGCTTCCCTCTACAAAAGAGGAACAAACAGTAACCACACACATATTCACCTGCACGTTCTGCAGCTGTTTAATGACAGGACCTATTTACATAATTACATAATGTGAATACAACCTTCTTATTTCTTAGGAAAGCTTGTTAATGGAAACTGTTAATTCAGCTCCACTTATGTCCTTATTACTTTACCATATTGGTACGTCTAACGTATTCTCCAAATTTCTATTGTGTAAGAACTTCTAGATATGATTAGACCTAAGGTTTGTGTAGCCCAGGATCCTGTCTGATAGTGATTAT
>JAVCKT010030215.1:26015-73418 GCA_032273925.1 Rhynchotus rufescens | reverse complement strand
GATCAGTGTCTATAAATACCTCAAGGGAGGCAGTGAGGAGGAGGGGGCGGCCTCTTTTCAGTGGTGGTCAGTGACCGGACTTGAGGAAACGGCCACAAGCACCAAAAGTTCCACAGGAACTTAAGGAGAAATCTCTTGACAGTGAGAGCGACAGAGCCCTGGAACAGGCTGACCAGAGGGATTGTGGAGTCTCTGTCTCTGGAGGTCTTCCAAACCCGCTTGCATGCAGCCCTGTACCATGTGCTCTGGGTGACCCTGCATGTGCAGGGAGGTTGGACTGGATGATCTCTAGAGGTCCCTTCCAACCTCAAGGGTTCCATGACTCTGTGACTCTGGCCTCTTCAAAGCAGCTGCCAGGTGCTGCATCCAGCTCCTTGGCTCAGGGTTCCCTCAGCTGCTGACCCGTGCTGACTTCCAAGGCCAACAGCC
Organism: Rhynchotus rufescens; assembly: GCA_032273925.1. Lineage (NCBI taxonomy): Eukaryota > Metazoa > Chordata > Aves > Tinamiformes > Tinamidae > Rhynchotus > Rhynchotus rufescens. The sequence goes on along the minus strand of JAVCKT010030215.1, from coordinate 72,989 downwards.
CTTGTGGGAGCGGGAGCTGCTGGCCAGGAGCAGGGATCCACGTGCTCTGCCCTTGCTGAGCTCCCGCGCTGCTCCCCCCGGGCATGGGATGCCAGAGGCTGGTGCCTGGCCCCACATCGAGGGTTCGGGGCTCAGGAACGAGTGCTGTGGCTTTTGCTGCCTCTCCATCAGGTTTGGTGATGGAGATGGATTTTCTTTTTGCTTTCTGCCCTTAATCTCCGACGCAGGTCAGCCAGACCAAAAGAACATGTTTTGCTCCTTGTAGCTGGGAAACAGAACAAAACAAAGTAAAGATTTGGCCCTTGGGATAATCGAAGTGAGTGCAGCCCGTCACTCGATGTCTTTTGGAAGGACAGTGGTATTTTTAGCATTGATAATATATGCTGGGCTAATGTATGTAAAGCTTCAAAAGCACTTGTGAGATATTTTAACCATTTTGCCATGTAATTCTGAGCACTCTATTGACATAAAGTACTTTGATTACAACCAAGGCTCAATATGACTGTATCAAGCTAATATTCAAGGTCTCTTAGCAGCACTTAGATGCTGGTAGAAGGGATGTTCAGCTAAGTCATCTCAGGAGTCTCATATATTTTAGCAGCGTGTCTTGTGCCTGAATTACTGTGGAATGACTTTTGACAGTCCTCCAGGAGCACCTTTGCCAGGGATTTGGCCCGGACGTGTTCTGCTTCCCCTGACATCAGCCAGGACAAGTGGAATGGGAGAAATAAAAATTGGGAACTGTCATGCGCTTTCCGAAAGGTTTTCCAAACAGATTTGTTTTCTTCCTGTTGCAAGATGGAAACTTTTGGATGCAGAGCTGGATTTGGAGACCAAAGGGATAAAATAGGCTTGCATTTATTAAATTGTGATGTGAGCCGAGCCATATGGCAGAGAGGAGGAACAGGGTGTTATGAAGGTTTTTCTCCAGAGATGCAACTCTCTCTTGGTGACTTCATTTGAGTTACTACTATTTTATGGTGTAAAAAAGAGGTGATCTTTTGAGAAGTGCAATCCTGAACTGAATTCAGTTCAGTCTTCTATACGACAACAAATTCTCTGGCCATATTACAAGGTTGGTCACTTGTCATCTTTTCTGATTGCACTGCTCTAAATCTGGACCATCTGTGTGCGGGTGTGTTACTGGTGTTGCTCACAAGTTTACAGGCTTTCTAACAGCCAAGTGGAAAGGGCATTTCTCATTCTCGTGCTGATGGCTGAGGCACTCAGCCCTTGCTGTTGTGTTCACAAATGACTATACAGATTTCTGGCAAAAAACAAGGAGCCAGATTCAGTCATTCAGATTAAGGTCTTGTTACAGTATGTCTGAGGGGGCTCTATGCACCCACGTTGAACCATTGGGTCTTTCCAGTGAACAGAGGGCAGGCTTTTGATAAATGAGGGAACTGTCATAATATTGTATGGGTCCTCTTTTTTTCTATTATTTTTAATTGACTTGATTAGAGAAGAAAACAGGATCTGATTTCATTTCCATTCCTCCTCCTTAAAAAATAAAAATCTGTTTCACTGGCACATTACAGTGATGACAATTTCTGAAAATTTTATCAGACAAATACTTTCCATCTGACAAGAGCGAGAGCTCAGAGCTGCCAGGCAGCCCGGGCGCTGGTGATTAGGGGAGATGGTCTGGCTCTTGCTTTTGCCATCCATTCTGCCATCATCACGTCGCTGCCCGGAGAAAAACTGGTACCGATTCTAGGTTCAGGAGCCAGCTGAGTGTCTTCTTCCTCCTATTGCATAACATGAGCAAAAAGGAGCTCATTTGCAGAAGTGTGATGATCCGTTTGCCTGTGTTATATGCAAAAAGTGAAGAGGGGAATGGGAAGCAAAAGAGTGGCTGAGGCACCATAAGCAATTTCGCTGTTATTATTTTATTAGCATGATGTTTAGGAACATGCATGAATACTTTTGACTACAGAAAGGGTTGTGCTTCCCACCTCCCCACTTAAGGAGATACATAAGGATTATATCAGAGTAAACAGGACTGTAATTTATTGTCCTGGGTACATTCAGCACTCCTGCTCTTTGACAAGTATCCAGCTCCTTTCAGCGCCAGATACTTTCCATCTACTAATAGAAAAGACTGAAAAGAGGCTGCTCACAGTCCTCCAGTGGCTGTTGTGCTGCTGGGCAAAGAGGAATATAAGGTTTAAGGGAGCCAGGCACCGAACAAGCAAGAGGAGGCAGGAGTGAGGGGGCTCATTAGAAGGTTAATCTATTAAAAAGCATAAACAGTGATTAAGGGAGCAGATTTAGAGTCCGTAGCTGGGGTATTGACACTTGTCTCAGGTGGAATGATCCGCTGTCTCCTTGGCTAGGACTTGCAGGACAGAGTTTTTAGAAGTGGTTGTTCTGGATGTGTCTCTGTTGGCTGTGTTGATGACAGAGTATCTTGTTGACTATTGCTGCAGTGGACTCCTCTCTTGTGTGGTTTAAACACACCTGGTATCAAGTAAACAGCTCAGTCCAACATTAAAATTAAGCATGAATTAAAGCCCAAGCTCCCTTAGTCCTGGGGTCACAGGCAGTGACCTCATTCCTAGATCCACAGCCTGCAAGGTGGGTTGGCTCTCAGGGCATTCGTCACAGTGTCCCCCGCGACCCCATCTGCCGCAGCAAGAGGTGGCCTGGTGTTAGGGATGGACTTAACTGTCCCACAGAATCACTGCACAGTGGCATAGAGCGTGTCCCTTTATTCCTTCCGTATTTCCAGAAGGAAGTTCTCGAACGCGTGTCCTGCCAGTAGCTGTGGCCGGTGCCAGGGAGCCCTGCTGCCCGCAGCCATCACAGTGCCCTTGCCATGGATCCAGGTGTGCAGGATCCTTGCATGGATCTAAGTGTGCTTCCCTTAGGACTATGTAGCCATGCTGGAAAACATTGCAGCATTCAATATTTATATTTTTGTGATATTTTTATCTTTCCCTCTCTCTTCCTGTGTTACCTACTCCCTTCCTAAGGCTTTGAGCTCCAAAACCTGACTCGGTAGCTTTCCCTAACCCGATCCGCTCTGTGTAGGAGTAGTTTCAATTTGTGGAAATCCAGTGGGCCAAGAGGTCTTTTCCCAGCCAAATTAATTTTTAATGGTGCACGGATTCAGTGTCTCTCGGCTTATATGTCACAGTATTTAAGACTTCCCTTTGTCCCAGCCCTAATGTGTTTCCCTTTATCAGCTGCTCTTTGTGCCCTTTTGTGATTTAGGGCTTGGAGATGCACGGCTGCTCCTTCGTTACCTTTCCCTTCTGAATGGTTGGGTTTGGTGGGAGCGGATCCCCTATGTACAAACTCCTGTGAATGCAGCTAAGTTTCTAAAATTTGTGCTTATGGTTGTGAGTGAATTCAGCTGCTTTTTCCCACAAATGCTGTGCTGCTACTTTGCTGTTTGTCAGATCAAAGGTCTAGGTTGGGTGGAAATGAAGTCAGATAGCAAAGCAAAGAGTTTTCAACATGATTATTTATTATAATTTATTTAATTGTAGTTATTTCACATATTTCAGGTTTTGGATAACCAGTTTGAGGGGTTTTGTTTGTTCGTGTGAAAAAATTGAGAGAACAGAGCTTCTGAAAATGAAGCTTAGGCCACCTGGTTAAGGTGGTCTAAAATGTCAGTGAGTGGGAGTCGCTTGGTTGTCACTTCTGAAAATCTAGGGCTGTCTAAATATTCAGTGAATGCCGAGGAGCCTAATTTGAGATTCTCTGTCTTTGGAAACACTGTTTTTTTTCCTTGCTTCATTTAATTCCTCTGAAAAAAAGGACAAGAAGACAAATATGAAATCATGCTTTTATCAGAGTTAGCATTTCTGAAAGACTGGCAACATTACACCTCTAAAATATTAATTTATTTATGACTCTTGCCTGTGGTAGAGAAACACTTAGCCATTTGATGTCTTTATTTCTCTAAAATAAGCCTGATATTATTTGCTATTAAACCAAATTTATCCTGTGGAGATCGTGTACCAATGGATGGAGGCAGGACACGTTGACGAGATGCCCCTCTGCAGGGTTTGTAGCTTAAGATTTCCCTCTGTTCTCTGGTAGAAACATCTCATGGAAAGCTGAGTTTTAAGCTGTCCCCCTCTCTTATTTTGATGCCTACTTCATAAAATAGCCCTGTTAAGGTCGTACTTGTGTGCTGCACTGTGTGTGGTGCTGCGAGCAGTTGAGAGGTGCAGGCGTTTCAACCCTCGTGTTCACCGTGTATTCATATTCAAATCCTGTATCATCTCCCTGTGAAATGATTCATCAGGTTCCTGTGTGAATGCTTTTAATGGTTTAATGTGCTCAGCTGATAACAAACTGCATGCTCAAACGTAACGTTGCTCTTTTAGACTTGATTAGACTCTCTCCTTGATTGTGATTTAATGACTGTTCACAAGCTTGTTCGCTCTTGCTGTTGCATATTAAGTACCAAAGTATCCAGCCAGGTCTGCCAAAGTCTTTCAAGGGCCCGTGGTTTCTCAAGGCAGATGAAAAGCCCCAACTGGGCCAGCATTTCCATTCAGCCCTCGGATTGTGGTGGATTGTTCTTGATCACCAAGGACAGTGTCCGTAAATCCCTGTGGAAATGCTTAGGATCTCAAAGACCTATCTCAGTCCTGGGCTTTACTCTCCTAAAATCCTATCTAAACAATCAAACAAAATCCTTTCTAAGGCAATTAGCACAAGCAATAGCAGTGAAAACAGTTCCAAATGTAAGTTTTATTCACCCTCTCTCTCTTTCATTTCCCAAATGCCTATCTGGGCTACTGTGTCTGGAAAAGCACTGTATGGATAGAAGTAGACTAATCTCCATATGCTGTGTACCATCTCATACCTGTCTGTCTTGGGTACCTAGGGCTACTCCTCCATGGCCATGGGTACATGGCCTAACCCTCCCTGCTTCCCACCATCTCAGCTTTTTAACTGCTGTGGTTCTCACTGGGCCTTCTTGGAAGTGCTGATAACCCTAATTCACAAAGAGGAAGAAGATGCAGGTGAAGCTAATGGGCCTACCAGGCATTTTCACTAGAAGTTGGTGAAGGAAAGGCTTGATCTGAAGACCCAGGTGAATGCCATTACTAAAGAATCATTTCTTGCATACATGTCTGTTTATTTTAATTAAGAGAGGACTGGTAAACATTGTGATGGGGCTGCACTAATGAGGAAGCTGCGTAAAGCTAAGCTTAAGCTGCATGGTGTCTGGATGTAAATCTGGTGTGTGGCAGCGTGGTGTGGAGGAGATGCCCTCAGGAGTTTTCTTGATAAGGGCTCACAAGGGAAAGGTGCATGATGCCAACAGGAGCATGGGAATGTGGAAGTGCAGTGGTGTCTTCTAGTGCTGTGCTCCTCACCTAGGCCTGGGGTGGCTTTTGTGAGCCCTAGGGAGCTCCGGAGCCCTGGAAAATACAGGTAAAAATGAACTGACTTTTCAGGTTGTGTTGAAAACAGCATTTCAGGAATGGCATGTCAAAGATTTATATCAGCGCTAATTTCCACAGCCTGTTGCTTAACTAATGGAATAGGTAGTTTAAGGATGTGTAAGCCCTTTCTTACACCAATTAGTCTATATTGATTCCAGTGAAATTATTTCTGGTCTGCTCCTGGTAACTGAAAATAGTCGTCTTGTTTGTGCTGCTCTGCTTTCCTTTCTCACGTTTCGCTGTATCTGTCATGAGATAAGTTTGTACTCTAAAATACTTAATTTTAACTGAAATATGAACATGAAATGGGTGTTTATGAACTGTATTTTTGTATATTGGGCAAGGTATGTTGATTATTTAAAAAAATAAAAATAAAAGTAGAGCAAAAGAGGCTGATGACCTGTGCTTGGCGAAGATACTGAACTCACTACAGTCTCTTGGCATTTGATACAGAGATCAAATACATGAAGGAATGATTTTGCCATAACAAACAGTCTATTAAATATTACGTAGCAGAGAAAAGCCATAAAAAAGACAAACATTTTACACCTTGTGAGGAGGTGCAACTGGCTTGTTTTGAAAGTAGTTGGATGAGGAGAGAGCTTCTTGTGCCCTGCTTTAAACCACTAGCAAAGTCTGAAACCTCCAACCTCCTCTTCCCATCCAAGTGGCTCCTTTGAGCTTGCACTGAGTCCCTCAGCTCCATCCCAGCCTGCTAAAAGCCCTTCATGTTTCCGTGGGGAAATAATCATGCAGCTGGCGTGGCTGGAAATACTTTTACATGGATCATGCTCAGCAAGAGCTTTAATTACAACTGAAGGGCAAATCTGCCCCTTGCGACGCAGCCGCCCTCTGCCAGCGCAGGAGAGACGTGTGGCGGTGCAGGAACTCCCAAACTATCAGGAGAACATTCTGCTTTTCTGCTGCTCTCACCAGGTGAGTCTGATGTTAGTCCAGCTGCCCCTTTCATCTCCCTTTCAGGAGAGAAGGGATATTTATTTTGTGTTTTTAATGAATACCCAGCACAAGGACCTTGCTTTTAAAACTGACAAAAAATTCTGCCAGCATTAATTGCGTGGTGGTGTTTTATTGAGGCTGCAGTTCTGGATTTTGTTAAGATTTAGTGTAGGCATTTTTATTGGTTATTAATCAAATCCCAGATATGGCTGGAATAAGATTTAGCTCCTATTTAATAATCCTGTAAATGCAAATATTGAAGCTCTTTTAAATAAGCTACATATTTTTTCACTTAAGCTTTATGAAACTGGTTAGGAATTACCTACGGTAAGTGGGCGTTTTAGCTACAGCACTGACTATCTGTTTAATAAAATACATTATCACATCAAGGGAGTGTAGAGAGATACTGGAACACAACAAAAGTGAGATTTTCCAAAGCACTTTGCAGTGCCTTGACTCCACTCGCTGTTGGGAATTTTACCCTTCCCTTCCAATGGGGCAAGGTGAGAGGAGCACCCACTGCCCTTCCTGGCTAAGTGGTGCACAGAGGCCACAGAAGAATCCTTTTGTTTTGTGTTGTCCGTAACGTGTTGGTTCAACATTGCTATGAAATCCTAGCTGTCTTGCTAAGATCACAAGTCTTCTGCCAAAGGCAAGGGCAGGTTAAAACCAAGCTGCAGAGCAGTTGTTGAGCTTGCTGTCGGTGCTTTATTGTCTATGTCTTGTTAACTTTTTGTTGGATTTGGCTCAGCTCCTTGAGAAACAATCTTCCCTCTCGAAGAAATGTCTCATGTTACCACCTTAAAATAACACAAGAAGCCCTTGGTTCTTCTCACCACATTCCTCCCATCTTCCCCCCCTGCATGGTGTGTTGTTTGGCCGTTTCCTTCTCGGTCCCTTTCCGTGCTGAACCCCATAGCTGGGATACTTGTCACCGACTCGGACCATGATGCGCGCCAGAAGCCATTCAAGCAAAACATTGCTCGTTTATGAGATAATTAATATCTATATACTTACAGAACATAGGCAGCGTTGGAATGTGTTCAGCCAAACTAAGCTCTGCGCGGTTGGTTTTTATCCATCTCTATCCCCTTCTTCCTTTGCTGGCGTCTCCATTAAATCGCGAGACGAAGCCCTGCTGAGCAGGGGGAGCTGCTGCTGGTGCCTGGGTCCCCCCTGCCTTCTGGAGCCAGGGAAACAACAGAGGGCTCTCGGGGAGCAGCGTGGGCCTGCCTCAAAGCCTGAGCGTGCTGCTTGCTTGGTGGGGGTGTGGTGGGACCCTCAAAGCCCCCACAGCTCCTGCATGACAAGGCAGCTGTGCTGGACCACCTTGCTGTCACCAGCTGCTCAGCCACCGTCCTGCCAGGCCAGAACGAAGGAGCTGTTAGGAGTTTTCCTTCTGGAGTCTGATAAAATACAGAGTGAAAAGCATATTGATTTTGCTGTGGTGTGTTTTCTTCATGAGCTGTAATTGGGAACATCTCTTCTGAAAGCAACAAGTTGCAGGAGCTTAAAGGGAGCAAAGTGTCCTCTGGAAATTCACTGCTAGAGAAGCTGGAAGCAGTTGCTGCTGAGAAATGGTCATGTTCATTTGCTTATTAAGCATCCTTATGGCTTTCCACAAATGATATGTTTCATACAGATAGAAAAATCTCTCTCTGCACCTATCTGTCTGCATGTTAGGAGGGCCTTGATTAGGCAAAAGGACTATGAATGAGGGTACCTGGGTTTTGTGTCCAGCCCTTACCTGGGGCTGTCTTTGCAACTTTAAATAGTTTCCCTAAACCAACTTTCTGAAGGTGAATGTCTGAAGTCAGACATCCAAATCTGTAGTTAAACACGTAAGCAGGGCTGCTCTGATTTTTATAGACACTGACTCCCACGATGTCTTTATGTGCTACATCGTGTAGGGGTTTGCAACATTACTGAAAACTAAATGTGGATTCAGGAACATAGCTTAAGGTGTCCAAGTTTGGGAATGTCGGCCTTGACCTCCACGAGCTTAATTTTTTGCTCCTCTGTCAAGCTGACATAATATTGCTAACCTGGATCAAGAGGACGTCAGGAGGACTGATGGACTCTGAGATTTCTCATTATGAAAGTATTTCGATCAGCCTGATAGCTAATACTTTCCAGTTTATGAATAAAGGGTTATTGTTGCAGTGTAAGGAGGGAAGTTGTACAAACACAGTGGCTATCTACAGTATTTCTGAACAAGACTGTGGTGTTAAACACAGCCTGGTTTCATCCCCTGTGCACCGAAACAGACGAACTGCATTTTCTTAAGAAGCAGTTAGATAGCATCTTAGTGACATGTGCAATATTGTCCTGATGAGATAAGGGCTCCTTTGTGGTACTCTACATTCATAAATACACTGGCTGCATGGGCAGGCTCAGATGGCTTGCGTATTTTATTGAAAAATAAAAGGAATCAACTCTTTTGATAAAGTATCTGGACTAAATTGGCATCTCGTTCTCCTCATCAGTGTGCGTATTCCTGACAAAGAGAACCGAGGAGCTGCGCTGGGACCAGATTCCTTTCGGTAGAGCTCCGTGTTTAATGTTTCTGCCGTCTGCAGGTACCCCGGCCCGGGAGCGTCGGTGCCGACGCGTTCCGGGCACCCTTTGCAGGACAAGAGCTGATGCTGAAAAGTGCAGCTGCAGCAGCTTCCAGCTCCTGGAGTTCAGCTCCAAAGGGTACATGTTAAAAGGGCAGTTTCCACAAAACACAGTACTGTTTGCAGACGTTACTTTCAAGTGTTTCAAATCTGGGGTCCCTGTCCCTTCCATTCTGTGGGTGCTGTGCAGATATTGCCCCTTTTGGGGCCTGACCGGAGCCTGCTGCAGTTGGAGGGAGCACGTGTCTCACAGCCTGCTTTCGCCTTGCTGAATTCAATGGGAATTTTGTCTTCAAATGTAGTGGCAGCCCGGCTGGATTCCAGCTGTCACAGCTTACACTGAAGGAGTTTATGTCCAGGAGAACCGAACGCCTGTTGTTTGCAGTGACTTAAACATGAGCCGACTGCTTATCGCCCTGCCCGGCGAGCGCCTTCCTTGCAGAAGGTTCCAGTTAAATAGGCAGACATAATTGCTCAGAAAAAAAGAATTTCCCTTGGCTCCTGATGAGCTGAAGTCAGCCGTGGTTTGGTTGGGCATGAAGAGGCCTGACGGTTCTTCTCACATAGTTGGGTCGGTACTGAAAGCGTTGTCCATTCTGGTTAACGTGGAACAGCTTTTCTTCAGCAGGTGAAGAACCAGGGCTGACACTGACTCAGTCTGACTACCAGGAGAGTGTTCCTCAAGCAAATGGCTTTACCGTTTACTCGATCAATCTTTCAAAATCCAGTTGTTGAGGAGAATCCCTGTGAGCAGCTGCGCGCTCTGCATTTTTCAATAATTTATCCGAAAGGATCGTGACTTCTGCCCGTGTTGTTTTTCACTCCAGAGCTCTGAAGCTGCTGTGCTCCAGCCTGGATGAGCGGCTCACGCAGCGCGGGGCTGTGTGCGGTGCACAACGGCTGGAATTGTTTCCCTTTTTAACTAAGAGATTGGCAGCCACTTGGATGAGTCACCCTCATGAGCCTAATTTTAGCTGGGATATATGTATTGGGAGAACCTACCAGAGAAAGTTGCATCTCAGAGGCATAGAGAAGTGAATTGCATTTCTTTTCTGGGCTTTTTAGAAGCCAGCATTTGTGCCTGAATTACGTTTTCCTCTTGTGGTTTTGCACAATCTGGCTATAAACACACTGTTTATGACCTTTCTGTCAGGATTAAGTGAATTCTTTTGCCTTCAAAGCGTTTATCAGCAAGAGACAATCTGGAATGACAGCATCAATACTTTGATTGATGTTTGTTTGGTGTGCGTTTGACTTGTGTTTGCCTGCGTTTTGAACATAATTAAGTCCGGAGTTCAGACTGTCGTCAGTGTCCCAGTTCATGTGTTTATGCATATGCAGCCTGTGCTGGTTTCCTCCCGTGAGCGTTGGCAGTGGTGTCTGGGAAGACGCAGGTGAGATGTGGTTTAGGAGGGCAGGTAGAAATATTCAGAGCTCGCCAGTCATTCTGGTCGCATAATTGGGCCAGAATTTGTGTCACTCTTCGGTGGCTGCTCCTGGCGTCTTCTCTGCTGTTCAGATGTTCTACCAAGTGTATTTTGTTGTACTGTCTTGGCCTCTCTGGGCAGCAAAGGGCCCAGCTTCTGTTGGAGGTTGCATTGCTGTTTCTGGTCTCCTGCTAGGAACTCAGATCGCTAGGGCTGTGGTGCCTGGCTCTAAATGCTTGGTTATGTCTGAGAGAAGGAGAAGGCTTGTGGCTTTTATGGCACCTTGCTGTTCCCACATCCACTGTTCCTGTTTCCTGGAAGAAGGAGGAGTCCAGCTGGGTTGTTGAAGGAGATGGAGTCCAAATTGTCATTTACCACCTGTGTTCGGGAAGCGGTCGCTGCAATTTCCACCTCCCTCTGCTTTGTGCTGTGGTGCTCTGCCCAGCCTACGTATGCGCCTGGGCAGTAAACTCCCATGTGCTGTTTGTAGAAAATGCAAAGGTAGTGTATCATTTTCCACTTAATCAGGATGTTCCTAATCGCGGAATTGCCCAGAGAACTAATTAAAGCCAAATGTACTCAATAACTACTGTTTAAGAGACGCAATAACTCTGCTCCACAGCAGCATCCTTAGGTGATTTACAGGTACCTGGGCCACGTTCCATTTTTGTGCTGCGGGTGGCCTGGTTTTCTCCTAGAAGAGCTTTCACGTTGCTCTGACTTACAACGTGGAGGATGTTTGTAGCCGTGGCGCTCTCACTGTGTCATCTACGGTGAGGCTTTCTAGATAAGGGGCCACCAGGCCGGCTCCTGGCTGGGCTGGGGAGGTAGCAGCCTCTGCTCCCCTCCGTGCGGAGCTGCTCCTTCCCGGGAATGCCGGGCCAGGCTCTGGTCTTGGCGATGGCAATGCTGAAGCTTTGCAGTGTAAACACCTCCTGGCTCGGGATGCGTGCTCCTCGTCTGTGCTGCCGCGTGTGTTGTCCGGGCAAACTTTGTTCAGCTGTGCAGCAGCTAAATCAGGATCCTGATCAGGCTGAAAAGTAACCCGGAGAAAGAAAGGAAGAAAAAAACAGCAGGAGAAGAAGAAAAGAAGGGTGTCCGATCCAACTGCGTTTTCAGGTCTGGTTCACCATGTGGCTGCACAAGCAGCTGTGCAAGCACCGAGGAGGGAGTGGTGGGAATAAGAGGGTGAGGCCGGGGAGAGTGGAGGCTGCTTAAGCCAGCGCTGCTCCCAAAAGGTTACTTGCCAAATGACTTCTCAGCTTTTGTGTTTGCTCGAAAGTTTCCTTGCATCTGCTCTGTCCCAGTAAACTCTTATGGATGTGGCCCCTTCTGCCTAATACCATGAGAACAGCTGCTCTGTCCAGACAAAGACTTCATCGAGCCCTGCTTCCGGCAGACCCCAGGGAGGCTAAGGACAGGACAGGCCTGTGCGAGACTTCCACGAATGTTTTCTCGGCCTCAAACAATTTTCAGCTTTGGGGATTTCTTGAGCTGCATCTATTTAGTAAACAACCCTCTGTGAATCTCCCAAGTACTTATTTTAAGTCCAGTCCTCCCTTGAAAGTCATGTAAAATCCTTGTGTCCGTAACATCCTCTGGCAAGCCGTCCCTCAGATTTCGTGCTTGATGTAGTCAGGAACGTCACCGGAGGGATTGCCCTGCCAACCCTAGCGGACCAGAGGGTGATGGGTGTGGGACCAGCCCACACCTGCGTGGTCCCACCTCTGCTCAACCCACGCACCTCCAAGCAGCAGCTGCCCTTCCTCTTGCAAGAGCTTCCCAGCCCGTGACCGCACTCGGGCTATTCCTGGGATTTGCCTGGAGAGCCGGCTGGGCTCCCTGGCGCCGCAGCCCGCGCGGGGAGGTCAGCACACAGCGCTGCCTCATTCGCCAGCACGGAGGCAGCCGCCTTGTCCTCAGCCTCCTAGCTATGGACTAATGTTGGGGTATCCCTGCATCGATAGTTTCTAACCTGAGGATTTCAGGAAGATGATAATTTCCTGAGGGAGACAGTAATGCTTATTTAATAAGTTAAAATTGACAATTCCGTTGGGTCAGGTTTAATGCCTGGTTCATTCACTGGAATTATTTTTATGAACACATCTTTTTACATAATGGTGACTCACCTGTGCTATAGCCAAGCATGCTGGAGAGAAGGTTTGCTTAGAGGACGGGAGGTGTCTTAAAGGTGGTAACAACCACCAGCTGCTGCTCAGTGAAGATGGAATGTTTTGGTTGTCTCAGTCCAGGAGGTGGAAGAAAGATGCCGGGGGCTCCTGCCGAAGGCAGTGGAGGTTGGTGAGCGAGGCCGAGAAGCTCAGGAAGGAATGGGCAAGACGTGCGCTCCACGTTCTCCTCTGCGGTCAGCGGCTTGAGTCCACGTCTGACCACGCAGCAGCCGCTAGGAAAACTTACTGTGGTTGGATACAGTCTCGGTTTGAAGGCAAATGAAAGCTTTTTTTTTTTTTTTCTTTCACTTTATTATTATTTTTTAATGTCCTAGTGCTTGTGTGATTCCATTGGGATTCATGTCAGTTGACGAACAGGATAAATCTGCATAACGTTCTTTCTGCCGTGCACATCTGTGCTTTGTGACCAAGCCAGTGAGTTGCACTGATGCTCAGGAAAACTGAATCCCCTGAGACTAGGCCACGTTGACAAACTAGGGCAAAATTTAAATGTTTGTTTAGCAGTAGGTTTGATGTAGATTGTAATTGTTGCTAAGATTGTGTGTATGAGTTTCCTGTGACGACAAGGAAAAATCTGTGTCTCTTTTTACTTTATATATAAGTGTTTCTCCTGCTAATCTTTGCTTAGATCTTTGAAGCCCTCCTGTTCAGCATGACTCTGCCTGACCTACCAGCGTTGCTCCATCAGTGAGGAACAAACATGTAGTCTCTTGGGCAGGGAATGAAATTACCTGGTACTTATTTATGTGCACATTAAAATCTTCTTATGAATAGGCTGTACATTCCTTTCCCGCACCCCCTTGGGACGTGATTTCCCTTCTGTAAGATATTCACAATTTATGTAAATGATTGTGATTGCCAAAACTAATCAAACCAAGGACAAAAGCAATCACAGCCTCTCATCTAGCATCTAGCTTCCTGACTCCACTTCAGCCCCCACATTAGCTTCTACTTCATTAAAATATATATGACCCAATTCAAGAGCTAATTTGGGCAAAACCATTAGGCTTGTGTCCTCATCACCGGTGGAGGTTTGAAGTTCATTTTCACACACGAGTGAGCAGTTGCAGCTTTAAGATGCATGAAGGTTATTGCTGTGAATGTGCCCGTGAAAGGGAGAGGGAGGGAAAAGGTGGCAGTCAATGGTCTGCCCTGACCTGCTCTAATTATTTCTGTGACTGCATCGTTTCATAATGTCCTGTTTGTGCTGCACCTGCGGAGCAGCATGCGGGCTGCAGGGCTCAGTTAAGACACGCAAAGGGGTCTCAGGCCTTAGGGGACTGGGAGTGGGAGATGCTGGTGCTGCCTCCCGGCTGTTGGGTGGCTCTTGCTGAAGTTGCTGCTTGTCGATGGAGTCGCTAGTGAAGAGGCCTGGTCTCATCTCCAGCGATGGTTGCACCAAGCCCAGGGAATCTCTCCTCACTTTGCAAAGTCCCCTTTTAGTTTTGGCTGGTTGTTTTAACCACCTTAGCTTCAAGAGGAGCTCCTCGCTGGCAGAGTTTGCAAAACTACCCAGAGGATGTACGGATTTTTTAATCCCCCAGATCCAAGTAATTCATCCCAGTCATTTCCCAGTGTTGGGAAGGATGCCATGACTAAATGGTGTCAGAAATACCTCGCAGCGTGCGCAGCTGGCAGGGGTTTCTTCCCTGGAGCCACTGTCTGGGCTATGGGGTTGCTCTGCGGCCTGACGGATGAGTCACCCGGCTCTCGGGTTTGTTTGTGCGTTTTATCAGAGATCATCAGGCAGCCGTCACCGTGATTGACTAACTCAGCACCAAGTGTCAGGCAAAAGTAACTGGAGTGAAGTAACACGGGTGACAGCTAAAGAATAAGCAACAATCCGTCTTTTCAAATGAGTTGTTCTGCTGGCAACTTGACAAATTGTACGGCGTGACTGAAAGTTCTAGCTAATGTGCTATATTACTTTATTTCAAAATATTCTATTATAAATTGCTTAGATTTAAATCCTGCAAGATGGAATGCTTAGTAATAGCAGTTAAAGTACAATAAAATTGATGTGAAGATGCAGAGACACTGCAAATCTTCAGAGATTTATTCCTTAAATATATGTGCAAAATCCTATTTCAACATTTTTAAAAGTAATTTGACGTTTTTGTTTTGAGCAAAATAAAATATAATAGGAGCGTTCTCAATATAAATGGACAAGAAGGAGAAAGGTTGGGATTGGAAATGATTCGCTTGCCTGTAGAGAGCCTGCTGCAGAGTTTGCTCAGCAGATTTCTCTGGATAGCACACCATCGGATTGATCTATATTTCCCACCTTGTATTAGTTATTCAAGTTTTTCCTATCCTAGGAAAACTTAATTTCTTTATTTTCGTTACAGGTTTTTATCACATTTACTCTGGTTCTCCGATATTAGGATGACATTTTGAAGAGGATGTGTAAATGAGTAGTATCTCCCTGAATTCCCTTTTTTTGGACCAAGATGTTGGAAGAAGTTCTTCCAAACTTGTTTTTCCTGGCTGGTGAACACCTTTGGAAGGAGCTCATAGCTTTTGTGGTTGTCAGTATCAAATTTTTTGAATTTACTTTTGCTCTGTAAGTTTCACTGTTTTTTATCCCAACGGGGATACCCTTATTCTAGAATGAGTGGCTTTTTTTCCCCTTTTTTTTCCCCAGACTGACAAATCAAATTTGTAACTAAATTGCAATGCTGCGCTCCTACTCCAGAGGAAGTGCACCCGTATGAAGAGCTATTTGCAAGCAATCAAGCCGGCTCATTTGAAGGACTTGCTGGGAAGGTGCTTTCAACGTGCTCATTTCCTTTGGCATCGCAGAGGAGCGGCACTGCGCGTGTGTTGCTGGCTGCCGTGCCTGCCTGCGAGCGCTCAGGCAATCACATGTGGCCATTAAAAAGGCCCACTGCCCATTAGGTAGCTAATACTGTGTCTGGGGTTAAGATTGCGTTGATGATTGCTGCAGCTTACGGTATCTAAGTGCTCCAGGTTTCCTTTCATGCTTGTTAGTCTGATACAGTGTGAGGAGACACTGTTTAGATTGTCAGATGCGGACTGTAGATCGGGTACAAGTGCTGTAAAACTGAATCTTCTAGTTGTCTTCATCCCTGCTGCCTGTTACCTAGGGGGGTGGATTTGTCCAGGAGTCTCACTGAGATGACACCAAAGAGCAGGAACAACTTTTCCTAACTTGTAATTTCTTTTAGACCTTGCAAACAGCAAAGGTACTTTGTGCATGAGGATCTGCAAGATTTAATCTTGTCCTTTCTGATAGAACTGCCTGGTTATCAGGACGGGCACGGAGGAGACTGCAGTTACTGTCATTACATTGAGGCTTGGGCCTCAAGCAGGGGGCACGAGAGTGCCCCTTGCTCCTTGTCCTGCCCGCAGCAAGGCAGGGCCATCTCGGTGTCCCATGGACTGTCCCTGCTTGCCACCAAGGCTCTCCCTTTCCTTTCAGTCACCTGTGAGCACTGTTGGCCTGAAGATGTGACATTCCTTTTTTCTGGCATAGCTGCTAGAGCATTTTTCCTCAACATGGGTTGATCCAGATGAAGGCTAATTGCTTGCAACCTAACACAGATAAGAGGGAGCAGACACCACTCAAAGAAGGCAGTTTACCACCGAGTTACGGTGGGGATTAGAGCCACCGCTTGCCATAAAGATATTGATCTGTTCTTTATGGCTGCATTTTCGGTGGCATCTTGGCCCCTGTGGCAGGCAGTGCTGTAGCAGCTCGCTCTTTCTGATAAGAGCTTTGTACCTGCTGGGAGGAGTGACCCAGGGGCAGCGGGAGCCGGCCCGACGGCTGAGATCTGCTGGCATCTGCTTGCACGGGTTTCAAAAACAGAAAAGGACAATTGCCAAAATCTTGTGCTTTTTTCCCCTCCACCCCAGTTTGGAAATGACTTGGATGTTGGCATTTTTTCTTCCATTTTCAGAAAGATGGACACTAATCCAGTGGGGATGACAGTAACGTTTGTGGGTTTAGTTTTTGCTGTGTGGTGAGTGTAGTATTATCCTTTTATTCTGTGATTTATGGTTTAAAATAAAACCACTGACATTTCCAAGAATGCGGGAGAGGCATTACTTATATATAGAGAGAGAGAAGTAAAAAATAAAGAGGAGAAAGAGATTTGAGGTTCTTTGTTAGTAAATTTATTTCTTCCAGGCCATTTTTTCTAGACCAGGTGTTGAAATTATGTTAATTAAATTCAAACATCTACATTTAAAATGTTTTATTACTTGAGTGCTTTTTCTTTCTTACTCTATAGCCCCACATTTTTGAAACACACAGATTAAAGACTCTTAAAGAATCCCACAGTAGCCTTAGATTGCAGCTTAGTTCCTTGGAATATCAGCTGTGCATATTTTGCATTTAATAAATTAATTTATTAAGGAAGATAGAAATTGATTATTCAATTACAGTGAACCAGGCACCAAACATCCTAGTGTGTGTGGTGAAGCATAAAAGAGATCAATAAAAATGTATTTTATAGCATTTCTTAGCAGTGAGTTGGCTGCCTAGAAACAAACCAAAGTACATGCATACAAACTCCTATCTGCTGTAAATGTTTTTTTTTTTTTTTCAGATGATGTGATTGAAACACAAATGTCTTGTGCATTAGGCTTGTGTATGATTGGGGAATTTGCATTATGCATGAAATGCTATTTGCATTTAATTCCCAGAAAAAAAGCTGTGATACACACGTTTGTTTATATTAGATATCTTTATATTCAGATACCTCTTTAGGTAGCTGAATAAGAAACATGTCATAAAATTGCTATACAGAAAAAATGCGACTTTCACATTAAACTGTGCTTTAAGACTGGCAGTAGTCCAGAATCAAAACTGTCCTGGTTTGTTTGTGCCTCCCTGTTTCCTTTCTTTAAATTGTTGCTCCATGAGGAAGGCAGGAACCTTGGCATGTTACCCCGGCATGAAACTGCTGCTGTCACAGCAGAGCATCCTCCCTACCAATATTTTTGATGCTAAATATTGGACAAGATTTTCAGTAAATGAAAATTTTGATGGAATTTTATTATATGCATTCAAATGACTATAATATCAGAAGTATTTTATTGCTTTTTGGGCTTTTTGCTTTCTTACTGTACTCTGCTAGATGCAATCTACAGTAGCAGAAAAGAGGTGGAAGAGGAATCAGAATTTATAACAGAAGAGTCTGATTTCTATGAACTCAGCAACAAAATCCCCTTTTAACATTCACAACAGCTTACAGAATGAGGGACAAATACTCTGCCTGGAAAGTTATTCAAAACCTATTGAAACCCAGGCGAGAGCTCCTGCAATTCCAGTGGGTTTGGGATCAGGTGTGACAAATGCCTGGTAGGGAGATTTGTCAAGCTTAATGTCCCCAAATGTGGTCTCTGTACCCTGGCACACAACATTTTTCAGAGGCAATGAGCAGATCACGTCCTTTGACTCCAGCAGGAGCTGCCTGCTCTGCACTTCATGCAGGTGCTTAATGGTGGAGCTGGAAGCTGTGGGAGCAGAATATCCCGGGCAGCTACAGAGGGTGCTGCCAAGTGCCTCTTGCTGGTGTGAGCAACGTGTTGGGCTGCAGGCAGAAGGAAACAAGTGTTTTCTATGGGAGCCTGTGTGGGAGCGGAGCGAGCGCTGCCCAATATGCCCATATTTTCTTTTCCAAGTCTAAAAATGTTCTGTTTTCAGGGGATAAAATAGATTAGACTCTGAAGTGTCTGACTGATCTCCTCAAAATACTGCTTATGATGTCTTGTATAGAAAAAACAAGCAGATCCCCAGATATTTGGGGATGTGGGCAGCAGGATATGGCAATAGTGTTGCCTTCACGTTAACTTTCCTATCGTTGCTCCATTTGGAATCTAACTAGGGAACCACCAGGCTACTGCTTGCTGTTATACTGGTCTGCAGAATAATGACTGTGCCAGGCAGCAGTGTAATTCTTACACTTTTGCTCCTCTGATCACTAAATAAAGTCAAATTTGTATTTTCCAGGGTTGTGAAACTGTTCTCTATCATCTAGATAAGCCTCGTACCTTCTGGCTTTGACAAATATTGACGGGTGTTTGTACAGGACACGGTGACCAGAGATGCTGCTCTCGCTTCCATGCCTTCTGTGGCAAATCTCTCCATTCTGAGCTGGATAATGAAGATCAGAATCTGGTCACTGGTTTGGAGGCCTGTTTTTCTTCTTGCTCTAGTAAGAATCCTTCTAATGATACTCAGCTATTTGGAAAGTTTTGACAGTACCAGTGTAACTAAGCATTGCTTGGTGGTTTGGGAGTATTTCCTGTCTTTGAACAGTTTTGTTTTGAGAATAAAATGGTGCGTGCAAGCTAATTTCCATGCATTTTGCAAAACTCTGCTTATCATCTATGACTTGTGCTCTCGATAGGTGCTTTCAGCAGCAGATCTCCGTGCCGGTCCTGGGAGATGGCATAACAGCAGAGAAGCCTGTATCCCTCTGCGAGCCTATAAAACTGTTTCACAGTCCTGCGTAGATGAAGGAAGCAAAACAACTTAAACTCAAGGCAGATTTACGGCCCACTTCAGCCAAGCCCTTAAGCATGCCTTCAAGCGCAGACGTAGCTTTAATCCATTTTTAGTCAACAAGTCACTTAAGCGCAGGAGCAGGGCCCGCTGCAGAGCCATGAGAGGTGAGTGCAGGCGGAGGAGCTTTGCCGCTGTGCAGCCCGTTTCACACACAGCACCACGGTCCCCTGGGTCACACGTGTGACATTTGGGCCGTGGCCTCTCCGTGTAAAGCCACAGACTAAGGGTGAGTCATCAGCATCACCACAGCAACACGGTTCTTCTTAGCACTCACAATCTTTCTCTCCTGTGAGAGAACCTGGCTCGTTACGTGGCTCTGGGAGAGCTACAAGAAGGTGTCTAAGCAGTGGCAAGACCAGGGCCGTGGGGCTGCCCCTGCTGCCGTCCTGCGTTGCCTTACGCGGGAGGCTGTGCTTGGCCTTGAGGCTATCCAGCCTCCACGGGCCTCCCAGGAGGGAAGGGCCTTGGTGCAGCCTCCACAGGTTTGTGTCCCTGCACGAGCTCCATGTAGCTGCACCACAAAGGGCCGTCCGTGAAGTTGAATGATTTGATACCACGTTCTCAGCTGGTGACACCCAGCGCCTGAATTAACCCCAGCAACATAAACCAGCCCAGGGGACAACCATGGTTTTGTGCATTTCCTATTCTGACAGTTTGCTCCCTAAAGCAGATATCCAAAGTACTTTTTCTTTTTTTACAATAACATAAGATGTTGATTTTGAGAGAATTCAGGTGTTCGTAATGAGTTTCTTTTTTCCTGTTTTTAACCTTTTTGGAGTTTTGAATTACTCTTCCAGAGTCTGAAGCTGGTATCACTTCCAGTCTCCAGCAGGGCAAGGAGCTTCCTCAGGTGAATTTTGTGGTGCCTTCTTCTCATTAGCATGGATGCAAATATTTCTGTGAGGGCTTTACAAAGAAATGATACTTTTTGATTCTTTGCATAGTGATTTCTACTCTTACTGCCATTCCCTATGGGATGTAGTTCCTCAAACACCTGCCAGTCATTTAATGCACTCTGTTGAGATCTCAAAAAAAAGGCATAGGGCTCTGTTTTCAACTGGATGGTTTAAAATGATTTAATAACCATGATGAGTGGAATTCTTTATGAGGCTTTTTGGCTTGGGTAGGCTTTTCATGATATGGCTAAAGGCACTTCAAGCTGCACTGAGAGCAAAGGTCAGAAAAGAGGTTAAGATGAGACAAGTGCCAGGGGAGCCCTTTCTTCCCTGTGGTGTTTATGTTGATAATAAAGCTCTTGATGGCTGCAAAGAACGGATTTGAGGCTGCTTGCAAGAAGGGAGGTCTCACCAGTGTAATAGGGTTGAGTGCCCATATAGAAAACTTGGACAGTGCCTTGCTGATCATTGGGTCTGCTGAGTCTGGGGGTTTTTCTACAGCAGCAGGAAGAAGGTAAACTTGGTATTAAAACCAGTACTGGGAAGATGCTGCAGTGACTGCACTTCAGTTATTGGCCTTTATGACCAAATGTCATGTGTTATTTTCTACCTCAAAAAAGTTGTTTTTGCTCTAGAGATAGTAGAGACATTAAATTAAAAGAAAATACAGAGAGAAAGGGTTGTTCTTGAGGTGGGGGAGAAGGAGGACAGATGTTTGCCCAGCTCATCTCTGGTCTCTCCTTTACGACATTCTTTGTCCAGGCCGTTATCTTGTGGATCTGACGAAGCCCATTGCCCCAGATTTATATGCTGCTATAACCACAGGCTAACCTGGAAGGGTGATTCCAGTTCGGATTTTGTTTGCTGTCGTGTAAGGAAATTACTTGGGCTGAGTAAAGACACTGTTATCCAGAGGTCATACCGTTGTGCCCGCCTTGCAAGGAGGTCATGGGTTCAGGAACCCATTTCATGGGTTCCCCACCAGGAATCAGAGGTTTCCTTCCAGGACAGGTGCCACTGAGGTTGATGGTGGGTGTTTGCATCAGTTCTGAACATACTGAGGTGTTAAACTTCCATTATGTGCCAGAAAAATGGCAGCTGCCGCTGCGAAGCCTTTGCAAACACTCTGCCCGCTGTTTAATTGTGCGGTCTTTAATATCATACAGTCTTTGGCTTTTTATGACCTTAATAGGCATCGGCTGACGTCGGCCAGTCAGCACTTCTGTAGTGTAAATGTTAAATACGCATCAGCTGTCTTCTCAGTTCCAGGAGCGAGATTGTATCCAACTTGCAAATTCTTTGTGTTTGCTTACTGTCTATTTTTGTAGGTGATATTTTGAATATTTAAGAGCTGGGTATGTTACAGTGTTGCTGCTCTCCATGACTAAATATTGGTAAAATTTGGTGGCTATCATAGCTATCCTTCAATCAGTTAAAAGAAAAGAAACAAAACACACAAAAAAACCCTTTCATTTCTAGAAATGACAACTTCTTCTGTGTTAATGGATGAGAAATAAAAGATGAAAAAAATCTTTGTGGTACAAATCTGTCAATGCAAAAAAGCACAAGACAATTACAGAGTATGATGATGTTTTCCCCAGGTGATATTGCCTGTAGCTGGCTACTCTGCAAAGCAGATTATGTGTTAAGAGTTCAGCTCAAGGGAAACACCGAAACGATGGTTTCTGATCATTTGAGCCACTCAAGGCTCTTTGACTGCTGGTCTTCAAGAAACATGTGCTTTTGTTTTTCTTTTTTTTTTTTGTCCTAAATTAATCATTAATTTATAGTTCAACTGCATTTAAGTGTAGTATAAATTCTCACAGCATAGCCTTTTTTTGATGTTTATTAGTCCTTTCTGGCCACAAAATAAGGGTTGCTGAACATTAGTTCCTGAAATGTCCATTTCTAGGTATGTTCCTGGAGATGAGGCAAATGTAATATAACATTATGATTTCCTTTTCAGCCGCATGATTAATTTTTTTATCATGATACAGATAAAGATGTATCAGTTTCACTTTATCAGGTCAGTAATGACCTTCTCTCCAGATGTAATATATTAATCTCAACAGACAGCAGCCCTTTAAATTTTCTCTCTTGTAAATTCCCATTCACTTGGAGAAGACCCGTCTGTGGCAGATTCAGATGTTCAGATGCTCCCAGGTGCCTTCAGTGTGGGAGACATGAGGGTAAAATAAACTTGTCTTCTTGGCCTAACCCACTGAGCTGGCTTATTCTCTGGCTGCTCTAACATTCCATAGGCTATTCCTTGCTGGCTAGAGGTTAATAGGTTGTACTGGGTGCTATCAGGGAAGTGTACAATACCACCTTAAGAATTTGATGTCCTTTTGTATTGAGGGCTATGCAGGTCCTTTATTTACTGTGAGAGTTCAGGAATAGGTGCATATTTCATGGCTTGTTTGGTTTTGGGAGGCTGGAAGGAGGGACTCTTTTGCTCATGCCTAAAACAACAGCAAACCGAAGCTGTTTGCAAAGATCCTCAAATCCTCAGCAGGTCTAATGGTGTGTCCCTAAATCAGCATTACCTAACTGGTATCTGGGGTATTTCTGCTGCCTTTGGCTGGGGTGGGAATGTCTCCTCCTGAGCAGGGAATGGCCCTGGGACCTCGCTCTCCATCCCAAGACACTGTGGCTGGAGCTGGGACACGGAGCCTCCCTCGCTCCCTCGGAGATACCTGACCTGGCGCGGGTCGGTGCTCAGCACCTGCAGCCTCTGGTGACCCGGGGACCTTCCTGGGCTTCCTCACTGGGGAACAAGGCGCTTCGATAAAACATGGATTTAATTCACTGGCTTTACGGTGAAATTTTCAACACGTGAGCCTCTATTTGAGGGGCTGTGGTTCTTAGGCAGCAGTTTCTGCAGTTTTCTGAAAGCATTGGCTCTTTTGAAAGCAATTTAAAATATATCCATCCAGTTCAGTAGTACCTTTGCAAAATAGCTCAATTCCTTTCTCTGAATTTTGCTCTGACTTCACCTGCTTGTTGGAAGGATCTGCTTCGTAACGTGCCTGACCAGTTTAAGCCTCACTGGAAATTTGGCCCTTTTGTTTAGTACCCTTTAACTTATTAGGCAGCCTGGCATGTTCTTAGAAAGACGACTTAAATTCAAGATTTCTATGCAAGATTTCATATGAATTGAATGAATATGTGGTTTGTTCACTGTACAAGGACAGGAACTCGTTTGTCCTGTGATCTTGCCCATACAAAAACCCGGCAGCAGTTAACAGGACTGGGGCATTGTTGCTAGCACATATTGGAGGTCAGCCAAGCTCTGTTCCTATTTGGCTTCAGTTCTGGTAAGTACTTCTAGATTATTGCAATTAAAGTATTTGGATTATGTAATTCCGCAATGCCTGATAGCGCAGAGTTTACGCTGCACACCTGCAGTGCCAGCTTCTCCTGCCAGTTAGTGTTTGGGGGGAATGTAGCAGAGAATAGTAGGATAAATAGTAAGATAAAGAGTTGTCAGTTCCACGTCTCACCTGCTCGTTGTGCTCAGTTTTATAGAGTGCTCCTTCTCTTCCTGATGCCTTCCTGTCCCACGTGTTCACGTGTGCCACCACCCTCAAATTAGCCCAGCCATCCTGAGTAAAAGCTGCGTTTTGACCGTGGTAGCTCTGGGGCCTGCACAGAAACACAGAATGGTTGAGGCTGGAAGGGACCTCTGGAGATCATCTAGTCCCACCCCCTGCTCCAGCAGGGACACCCAGGGCACGGGGCGGCATCCAGGCAGGTTTGGCAGATCTCCAGAGAAGGAGACTCCACAACCTCCCTGGGCAGCCTGTGCCAGGGCTCTGTCACCCTCACAGTGAACAAGTTCTTCCTCACATGCAGATGGAAGAACTTCCTTTTCCTTCTCGCTGCCCGGACCGTGCGCAGCGGGTGCTGCCGCCGGCACCGCAACCTGTGGTTGCCAAACACAGCAGATCTGTGTCCATATCCTCAGGGATTGCAAACAGAAATGTGGCTTCTTCGCTGTCCTTAAAAATGAGGGGAAAATATTGTGTTTAGAGGAGACACTGCATAGCTGGTCAGGAGGGAGTTTTGGCAAGGGGAGGATTTTACAGTGAAGTGTAGATCTTGATGTAGATTCTGATGTCTTTCTGGCTATGTCTACTACTTGTAGAAGCAAAGGGCAACTCAGCAGCCAGCGGCTCCACTCTTGTTTTCTGAGCTCCAGATTCTCACGTTGCTGCAATCCAGATAAAAGGCTGTGATGGGAAGATGAAGATGTTCAGCTTTCTTCAAGCAAAGGGAGCCTGGTGCAGTAATAATCACTTTGTGTAGTCTGCTGCTTGTTGCAATGATTAGAAAAATGATGGCATCGGCCTTTTCATTCTAGCAGTTGGATTAGTTAGGGCTTTAGCTTGCAATATTATCTCAGGGAGAGCAGATGAAGCCGCTGGTGTGGAAGCTTTGCTTGCTGCTGCTTACAGGGCGTTTGCACCTGCACTGGGTGGGGAGAGGTTGGGAGAGCAAAGCCACTGAGCGGCCAGAGATTATACAAGGCCATTAGAGCTTTCATGGTTCATACTTATCTACTGTGCTATATAAATAGTTATGTGTTTATATACAGCGTGATCCACATGGGGAAACGAGCGCGAAGCACTGGCTGCCGCTGTCACTGCGCGGCGCCCGCCCGCATTCCCACTCCTGCAGCCCCTCATGGACCACTGCTTCTGGCAGTAACCCCGGGAGCAGCCTCTGGAGGAGCCAGCGGCTGTGAGGAAAAGTGCGGAGTCAGGCGGGTATCCCTGCTTGCACTTCCAGCTGCGTGGTCACCCACTGTTTATTGATCAAAGGCAATGGAAATAAATACACCCACGTGAGGATTGAGCCATACGGACGCTGTACCGTTATTGAACATACCTGATTTTAAGGATAGATTTGCAAGTTTTTGTTTTGTGTGTTCTTTTTGCAAATATATGTACCCAAATCCTCCCTGGGCTTTGAGATGAGATGCACATAGTTTCATTTTCAAAGGCACCGAGCAGTGAATTTTCCTGACATTGGGCACTTAGTTCTTTTGCAGATTTATAGATACAGATTTAGAAATCCAGTTTTGGTTTACTAGTTACGGAGCCCAATAAGTTTATTAAGCTTTATTAAAAGAAAGTTAAGAGTACCAGTACATGTGCCCATTAAGACTGCTATTTCTTTGCATTTGCAAGCATAGAAATGAAGCGTTCCTCTTTTCGCCTGTAGCCATGATTTCTATCAGTACTTCACCTCGACAGCCTTTCCACCCAATGTAGCTTGTGCTTGGAGTTAACTGCAGGCTCGGGCAAAGTTCTCTTGCCGAGGACTTGCCGGGTGGCCGCGGCGGAGACGCTGCCCTTGCGGCTGCTCTCCGAGCCGCCCCGCTGCCCGCGAGCTCGGCTGCCTGGCGGGATCATGGACATTGAGGGGATGCTGCGGCAGCTTGGTAAAGGCCGGGGCAACTTCACATAAGGCTCTGAAAGATTTTTGACATGGAAAAGCAGGATTTGTGCTGATGAGGCCACGCACTGCTGCAGGGTCCCGTCTACCCTGCGTGTCCTCGGAGCCATGTGGCTGTGCTGGGGAGAACAGGCCACTGCCACCCGCACTGCCATCACGCTGCTTTGCTCCTGGCATCATCAATTAAAACGGAGTTTTGTACTTAGTTTTATACTTATAGAAGTTTTATACTTAGAGGAAGAAAGGCAGTCCTGAAAATAGCTTGAACCTCAACAGTCTAAAGACTTAGCTGAGCAGCAACATCTTGAACTGTGTTAGGGTTAACAGGACAGCCGTTCGGGTTCGGAAAATTGGTTGGGATATGTTCTTTGTAGAGAGATGCTTTCACCATTGCTTGTAACTCTTAACAATGTTCCATAGCTGCTCCGTGTAAAAATCAATATAATCATGCAGTCTGGAGGTCCTAAGGTGCAGCACGAGCGGCAGTTTTGCTGTGACAATGGACTTCTAAAGTGTGTGCTAGGGCTCCATAGCAGTGAATAACTCTAATGGTGCCGCCAGATTTCGGAGAGTCATCCGAGGAGGGCCGAGCTGGAGAGATCCTAAATCAGGGCAGCTGTTCTAGCTTAGCAGTTCCAGCAAATGGCTCTTAATGGTGGCGGCTGCCGTGGTAATGAAAATCTGTGACACCTATTGCTTCATGTAGCAGAGCTTCCCACACCACGAAAGGTAGTTTCCGGAGGAGATGGGGGGTGTGGATTAGCTTAAGGCAGGCAGAGCAGATGGTTAAAGAAAATTACCCACTTTGTATTTCAAGGGAACAGCAAAGATTTGGGATTAATGTGTTGCGTTTGTTGCCTTTTTTTTTATGGTAGGCATTTACAGAGATGACTTTAGATGTGAGGAGACCAATAAAGAAAATTGTAGTTTATGCAAACAAGCCAACCTAGCTTGTGTATGTATCTGAGATAGAGAAGATATTTAAGCCATTAAGGAAATGAAAACACAGTGATAAAACCCAAGCCTTATAGGTACGGCACTGTGGTACTTGGTCTTCTGCCAGTGGCAGCCCTTGGGGTCGGAGGGTTTTGCTGCCTGTAATGCAGCTGGTCAGACCTGGACGCTGCTTAAGGCCGCGTGGAGCTGCGGCTTGGAAGCTCTGCCCTCGCTCCTTGGATCCTGGCGGATTCAGATCCGGGCTGCAGTGCTGGATCTACGGCCTCCGTGCGCAGCGCTCCATGGCCGGGATCGCTCCTGGCAGCGCTGTCCTGCTCTGCTTGGGCCCCTTGCTCCTGCTGGCTGCTGCCGCTGTCACAGCAACGCCTCCTTTGGCCGAGGCTTTCCTGCCTCGTCCATGGAGATCCCGAGAGGAAAGAGCGTGTGTCCGCCTCAGGAGGAAGGAGCAGGGCCCCACGGGCAGCGCTGTGGCCCTGTGTGTGGCACGTGCAGCAGGCCTCAGTTCCTGCGGGAATTGCAGGGTCAGTCTCTCACAAAGTGATGGACAACAAGGCAGAAAGCTGCTCCAGGAGACCCCGTCCCGTTTTCTGACATGTGCTCTACCCCTCATTCCTCAGCCCCTTCTCTCCCGACATGGGAGGATGGCGAATTAATGGCAGGTATGTGCATCAGACTGTGTATGCTCTGCAGAAACAGGCTTCCAGTGTCCTGCAAACTGTGTAATTCTAGCAAGCGTGTACCTTCACTCTTAGCACCAGCTGTCCTTATGAAGTCATCAACAGGAGTTAAACATGGTTTTAAAAAACAGCATTTCTCATAGAAAGGGATGGCTGTAAAATGAGCATCTCTGCAAAATCAAAAGGAAACAAAGCTACCGTGGGCATGTGAACCTCCTCTGTACAGGCAAGCTGCCTCTGTCCGTCAGAAGGAAACCCTTGCAAAGGCTTCACCTGGCAGTGTGGCAGGAGTATCTGATGGCTCCGAGTTACGGTGCCCACCGTAGCAGCCGCACGCTCGGAGAGGACAGCGGGATCCAGCACTTCCCAGGCAGCTGCCCGGAGCCGCTGCGCCCTGGGCATGGAGATCCCGGCTGCTGGAATGACCTGCACGGCCTGCGGCTGGGCAAGGCTGAAGTGAGCCTTGAAAACCCCGCTCGTTACTCATTAAACCGATCAGAAGATCAGAGCACTTTGTGGAGGGTTTTGTAAACACGTTTCTGAAGCACTCGTTGGATTTTTAACCTGGAAAGCTTGACTTCCAGCAGGTTAACTGCAGCTTGTCCTGAGTTCGCTTGGACAGGAATATCTTGAGGAAAATCACAGGAAAATTGTGCATTTTCTTCACAAGCCTTTGAGCTCCTCTCTTATTTTTCTTCATTTCACTGCAAGATCGAGCTTAACTGCCCGTGGTGCAGGGCAAGGTGCGTGGCCAGTGACCTCCTGCTGCTGCTGCTGCTGAGGGCATTGGCGGCAGCACCCGGGAGCAAGGCCTCAGCACGAGGGCTTTGCCTGGGGCTCTGTGGAAGTAGGGCAGGAATCGGCTGCTAAAGGAAAAACTGGCCCCTGCCTTCCCACAGGAGGAGTCCTGGGACTGCTGCCTGCTTTGACTATATGTTTTTGGTGTCAGGAAGTTAGGTTGGTTGCCTTGGATATCTGTCCCTGCAAGCGGGCAGAAGGCCTGTTGTGCTCAGACCGGGGCATGGGTTTGAGTTCACAATTGGATGCTTTTTCTCTAGCTCTAAGAAAAGGTTTGTAAAGGGTGAGTAGGCACTTAAATATGCAGCTAGAGACCTTGTGAGATTTTTAAAAATAACCTTTTCTTAGCCTGCAGTTCCTGTCTGTATCTTTAGATACCTAAATGCTTTTCAAATCTGCCCTGTGGCTGCTCTACTCTTGATTTTCCTTCTGTGAAATGAAAAGATAATCAGGATTAATTCACTAATGGAAAATGTGTGGCAGTTGGACAGTGCCTCGAGGATGAAAAGTATCTTCTGTTCTGAATCCACGAGCTGTACAATTCTCACAGTGCTTTTATAACACCCATGTGAGGTGCCCAGAGCTGGTGTGGTGGAGGTGGTGATGAAGGAGTGGTGGCTCCCTGCACCCTCCAAAGAAATCAGAGCTCCTTTCCCGGCAGAGCTGCAGGATCCTTCTTTGCAGGAGGCAAACTGCATTTGTAGGTTAGGGGGAATGAATTAGCAAACAAGTAATTATATTTGCATGTAACCTTGTTAAGATAATATCCTGCCCATCTTAAACCTGTCAGAGTAGACATATTTAATCTTCGTGACGCATGGAGCAATATATTATGTTTGACAGTTTCTAAAGGAAGAAGGACGAGGGGCTGTAATTGGACTGCTGGCGATGGAAAATAATGATGAGCCTTTCCCATCTTCTTTTCTTCTCATCTTCAGAGGGATCCAGCCACGTGCTCGGTGAGTGCAGGAGGGGAGTGAGTTTAATCCGTGTTTTACAGATGGTGGAGCTGAGATTCAAGGAGAATCCCTGGCGTAAAACTTGAAGTTCCTGCTTCCTTGCAGTGTCATGTAAAAACAAAATTAATTTCATTTGTTCAGTCTGCACAGAACAAGTGCAGGACTGAGATTAGGCAGGTTACATGCATCATTCTGGGAAGTGACCCTTTACATGTCAAAGCAGCTCCCTGCACTACTAATGCAACAAGTTCTTTAATAATTGTATTACTGCTGTGGTCAGTAATCTTCATGAGTGAATTAAAGCACCAAGAGTTTCTCACTATCCCCCTGAGAAACAGAGCTCTAGTCCTCCTGCCTTTGGGATTTAGGGCTTGTTTTGGACTTGGTGGATTCACCAGCTTGGTTGCACTTGGAACCTGTTAAACAGATACTGGGAGTTAGGAATTGCGTTTCGTTTTGATTTTAAATATGTACATTCTGTTAGAAAGTGCTAAAAAATAGCTTACTTTTTAAGTTTGTATTTCATACTGGAACTTCTTTTATATTGCCAGCAGAAGGTGGCTCGTGCGTTGTTCACTGCTTGTCCCTCACTGTGATTCTGGTGCCCAAGGCTAGTGAGGCACAAATATGCCTTAGAGATTTTACAGATGTCTCTTTTTCTCCTCTCCTTAAATTTAGAAAAGCTCCCCCAATATCACCAAAATGTAATGTATAGACCAGCCCTAAACTGAACCATACTGCAGTGTCCCCTTGGAACCCAATGGATAAAAGATTTCCAGATAAGCAAAGACGGATGAAAATATTTTATGTTGGCTTTTTTAGTTACCATCAGAAAAGTGCTTTACATATGCAAAACCAAAAAAACCACACTAGTTAAAACACTACAGTGCTATTAATGCAGGCAGGAACTATTCATTTTCCTTTGCACTGATGGCTTTTCCCCTCCAATGTGTTTATTCTCTTAGCTTAATTCTGTGTTCCAGCCCTGCCCAATAATTTTGAGGTCAACTCCCCTTCTGTTTTCTTTCTTTGTATTTTTGGAGGAAATCCCTGACTGCATTTCCTAGCTCCCCAATAAAAGCAAAACATCCCAACTTAGCTGTTACTCGAGCTCTGCTCTCTGAAGTGACGCTGCTGAAAATCAATATACAGAGAGCCGGATCATTTAGAGGTTTCCCCCTGATCAGCCTGAATAGACAGCACGCTCAGAAAACAGCCTGAGAAACTGCATCGTGATTGATTTCAGGTACTTCTGGTGGAGTATAGTTGTCTGCCCAGTCATTGCTCTTCATTCTGCTCCCTACACACTTTGCCTTTCAGAATCAAATAATCAGTAGCAATAAGCACGAGCAGCAAGAAAAAAATACATATAAATAATCTCCCCTTAGTTTTGGTTTCAAACCAAACAGCAATGCCTTGATGTTTTGTTTATGAATTCCCATATTCCACTAGCATGTCTATAATATCTGCAGAATCTTTGGGTAAGCCCTGACTCCACTTTATACTAGCTTAAAAAAAATAGGTATTTTGGTTTATATCGATGGTTTTGTTGTTAGTGTCCTTGAGACTAGATTTTCACCATGTTTCAACATCATTATCAACATTTCCCACTTAATTTCTTTTTAAAAAGTGGCAAGAGAATCAATACTGCAAGGTGTCAGCATTGGTGTTAGACCCAGCGCTTCTACTGGGCTTTTATTGCTTATTTTTTAATTGGCAGTTACAGCACTCAGAGGGAGTCTCTCTGCAACTCGAAAAATACTACTCTAACTAGGAATACAGCATTAATTGTGGATTGTGTTCTGATATCTTTCTTGATATAAATCCAGAGTGCTTAATTGATATTAATAATCTTAATTAATTAGAATTTCTATCCAGGGAAAGGAAATTCAGATTTTACTTACATTTCCTACCTTAAAATTTTACATCAGAACAAATTCGTATTCCAAACTCTACTTTTGTCTTACTATATGAGAATAAGAGGTTCACCTGTGATTATCTGCCACAGGCCATAAGTCTGTGTTATAAAATCATAGCCCATTTCAAATATTATTCTAAAAACTTTTTTAATACCTTGGAATTTTTGGTCTCAGGCACAAACTAGTTAAGACTACCGTAGCAAATAGTTTTTGAATATTTTAAGAGTTTTTAATGTTTTTAAGCTACATTCTTGCCTTTTCTTTCATAAATTTATCTCCCAAAAGAGATAAGTTTCTTTAGGCCAAATGTTCATTGACTATCTTTAGGAAAGATCCTGCCTTTTCCAGTGATGCTTTCAGGGACCTAACCCGTCGGTGGCAATGGGAACACGCAGTGGGGACAAGCCGTGAGCAGTGTGAGCTGTTGCAACACTTGGTTTTCTGTGGGTATATGAGGTGGGTAAAGGCCTCTGTGATGAGCACATGCCGAGGGCAGGAAGCTGTCATTTTATATTGAAGTGCTTCAAAACGGAGAAACAGTTTTGGTTACCTAAATGTCATGTCTGCTGTCATTTTTATAGGAAGGTGATGGTTTCTAGCTATTCAGTTTCTCCTTTGGCAGTTGATTTCAGGTGTGTTAAATCCTTCTTTTCTTTGCTTTTTCCTTTTCACCTAGTTAACCATCAACTGTCTTCATGTTTCCTCCCTGTTCCTTCAGCTCAACCACCACCACAGGTTCAGCTCTTCTGTGCTGTTCTGTGCTTTCATTGCAGGCCAGTCACTCCAGCCCTGATCCTGTTTCGTTGCTCTCCTTGAGCACAATCCAGCTACCTGCAGCTTTCAAGTAATGATGTTCACAGAGGATTTGCTGCCTGCAGCAGGGTTAATATGGCCAAGGAAAGTGATTTCAGTGTTTTCAGTTGTCTGAGTGTGTTTGTACAGATCAGCTTCTCCAGTAGCATGTTGGGAAGCACAAACTTCTGTGTATTCTCTTCCTGTTTATTTCAGTGGTAGCTCTAAGTTATTTTCTTTATCTATTTCTAAGTCTATTTCTAAGTCTATTTATTTCTCCTATTCTGGGTGAGTTTTTAAGTCTATTTCAAAAAAGCATGTGATGACTTCGTGTTAAAGAGGGCCTAATCTTACCTCTACTAAACTGATGGAAATTTTGCCTTTTTCCTGGGTGGAATAAGGCTGTTACAAACACATCTGCTGAGTGCTTCTCTTGCTCAGGTGCTCCACAGAAATAGGTGTAACTTTGTCCTTTTCAACAAGCAGTAAAGGGGATAAAAGGTTCTCTGGCAGTCATTTCTTAAGAACTTCTCTGGACATAATCACTATGGAATAATTTTGTTCTTGCAAACAGCCTAGTCACTCTAAAACGACAAAATTCTGAGATATCCTGTGCTACTTGTTTCGTTTGTGTTATTGAAAGAAGTGATTTGAATGCAGCAAGTGAGTCAGATGGTAAAGATGCATTGGAACCTTGACAGATAGTCAAGTTTTATGAGAAATGATAATGACACTGATTTCTGATGAGCATTGTAACTGCATTAATTACTTAATTACATTTTTTTTAAGAGAGATATTTTGGATCTTCTAGTTGTCTTAAAAATGTATTTCTCTTAATAAAGCAATATAGTATATAGCATAGCTCAATTCTGGTTTAAAACAAAGTTGTACCTTTGAGTGTGATGTGTGAACTGGAGAGTGATACCTGCACTCTCCTGTATTTTCTCTATCTTTCAGGGAAGTTTGGATGTTTCAGTGTTTTGGTTTAGTTCATGAAACTGTAGATCACAGAGGAACTGTCTAATTTGTCTCTGAATCCAGGATAGGATTCCAGACACTCTTCTTTACCTATGCTTAATTATCTTGCAGCCTATTTTTTCTTATATCTTGTTCACGATTGCTACGAAAAACATGAAGTGTTTTAGTCATCCTGGGTTTACTGCGGGCTTTAAGGTGTCAGTATGTCCAAAGGAAACCTTCTGGCATTGGAGAAGAGGAGGCTTTGAGACATGAGGCTCTCAAGATTGTTGCCAGTGATCAAATCCCTGGTAGTTACATATCCATAATCAACTACACAGTTAAACTCCTGAGAGGAAAGATCCTTCAAGAGAGGCAAGAGCTGATGCTTCAGTATAGCCGCCTGCCTTGCGTTGCACATTAAAGCACAGGAGGAGGCACTTCTGGTTCTTTCTGCTTCTGAGCACAAAATTACATGTTGCTCCTCATTACTAATGTTCTTTTAAAAATAGTACAGGGATGAAGAGAAATCCTGGCTAATGCTTATTGCATGTAATAATACCCTGGAGCATTAGAGGGACTGTGAGCTTCTGGTGTCCATGTGGAAATGCCGAGTGACTGGAAGGCGCCCGTCTGCCACAGGGGCAGGGAAATGTGGCTGTCCTGCAGACTCGCTTTGTTCTGCTATATGTGGGGCTACACCACTGTGTTTTACTCCTGTGCAACATCACACTTTAGTTTCTAATTATACTTCTTTTCTTAATTCAGAGAGGGATGCTCCTTGCTGTTCAGCCCGCTCCAGCTCTCCAGGCTCTTTTTGGACGTGGTCGCATGACATATTAACACAGAATATCAATGGCAAATGATGTTGAAAACTCGCAGCCCGTGCTGCTCAGTGAAGGGA
Organism: Rhynchotus rufescens; assembly: GCA_032273925.1. Lineage (NCBI taxonomy): Eukaryota > Metazoa > Chordata > Aves > Tinamiformes > Tinamidae > Rhynchotus > Rhynchotus rufescens. The sequence continues at coordinate 39,521 of JAVCKT010030215.1, read as the reverse complement.
AAGACAACATTGTGTTTATAGCACTGGCACAAACTTGAGAAGCTGGGACTTGGTTTCATTCTCCAACAGGTGAAGTTGTGTGCAGGTTTTTGGGCTTGTAAAAGGATTTGGCTCATAGCTGATGTTTCCTGTGCTCCTCTGTTTTTCACCTCTGATGGTCTTTACTGGAAAATGTTTAGGCAGTCCCTTTCATTGGCACTGGAAACATTGGAGAGTGTCTTTGTTTTAATCTTCTTACTGACCTGCTGGTTAGAAAAACCATTGCAAAAGTGAGAAGTGTTGGCTTGACCATAGGGCTGCTGTTTACTGGATAAATGTTTTCACTTTTATATTAGTACAGAGAATTGTATGAAGTGAGACTAGAGGAAAACTTGAGCACAGTGAGTATAAATACATAACTGAACACAATTAACTGTTCTGCTAGGAAGCTTTGTGCTTTCCCTGCTGCTCTCAGTGATTTGAATTGCTAGATGGACCTTGCTCCACATGACTTCTGGTGCGAAGATGAAGGGAAGCAGGTTGGACCTGGGCTTTTGCAGGCACAATGGGAGCTTCTCCCTCGGGTGCTGGGACAGTCCCAGGGGGTGTGTCAAATGAGAGAGTCCCAGAGGAACTGCAGAGCATCCCGCTGACAGCAGGAATGGGAGAAGCAACAGGAAGAGGTTGTGGAAGGTAATGCAGGAGGACGGCCGTGTGAGGTACCCGGGCAGCCTGTCAGAAGAATTGTTCTCTTACTGCCATGATAATCACACATCCCAGGCAAGGAGGTGGAAGATTGAAACTAGCTGACCTGTGATAAAGACAGAATGGCGTAAATCTCGCTAAAACATCATATCTGATATTTCTGAATTTGGGTGCTGAAGCAATATTGCAGGAATATAGGGGACAGGAGTCTCGGTGGATGTGGTGATTGGTCTGGAGCTGCTGCACGGTGACAGAGTAGAGGTGACTTCGGGTGGAAAGGACCCAGGAAATGCTCCTGCATACCCTGGATTCGCGGTTAGTCCGGGACAGCCGTGGTGCAGCTTGGAGCAGCATTTCCAGGGAGCCGGCGGGTAGGACAGAGCTTTGTCCTGGAGATATGTGTGTTTTGTGCTTGGAGACTGTTGCTATAAAATCACCCTCAAAAAGGGGACATCCCTACTGCAAAGCTGCTCTTGCCACCTGCTTTAGGGACTCTGCTCAACGCCCCTGTGTTCCCCCTTCAGTTCCATTTCGGCTGCTTTGTGGTTTTGCCCTTCTCTGCGACGGCTGTTTACGCTGTGCACTGCTTGTAGGATGTTTAGTCTTCATAAAGGAGCAGGAAAAACGTCTAATAATGGGAGGTGTTCGGTTACTGCTGTTGGCATCTGCGGGAATGAGGGGAATTCTGCTACAGTGGCTGCATTTGTGAATTAAAAGAAATGGGAGGATGATGAAGAAATCGAAGATGCTGTGAATGTGAAGGTGGAAATGGGACTGATGAACATTTCTAGCTCTGCAGCATAAAGTAATTACGGATGGAAGTTTTACTCTGCAGAAAATCTGTTTTGAACTTGGTGCTGAGCAGCTTTTCCGCTCAGCAGGCCGGTGTACGTGACGTACCAGGCGCAGCAGCTCCCAGAGCAGCCGCTGGTGGGGATGAAGCTCACCTGGAATCTGTTTCTGTTCCTTGGTGGTTGGGCAGGACAGACTGGAAGAGCCTAGGACCATCCTTGACCCGCTGAGCAAGGGGACTCTGGGCTTTGGATTCCTCAGGGTCCACCAAATAGATTCCCCGCTGCTTTTTAAGGAAGAACTTACAATAATTGTATTGATTGCCTTTCATTTGACTCTTGACTGAGAGGAATAAAAAGCATCAGGATTATTGATTTAGTTTCGCAGTCGGGTATTTTACTTTTGTTTTTGCCTCCCATAGGACCTAATCTCGAGGCCATTTAGACAGTTGTGTAAGGTCCTAATGCAGTCGAGATAATGCAGTTTGCTCCGGAGGAGCCTGGGTCGGCAGGAGCCCGTGTGTCTCTCTCCTTGCTCAGGCACTTACAACTCTATCATCAGAGAACAACCCTACAATGACTGAAGAGAACACTAAACAAAGGGACTGGTTTATTCTGCTTTTAGAAGACTCCTGAACTCCTGTATTCTCTTATGGACCCCGAAGACTTCTACAGAGATCCTTGCTGAATCTATCCATTACGTGGCCAGGACCTTGGGGGAAGTGACAGAGGCATTTTAGCCTGAAACTCACCCAGAAAGATGGGAATTTAGGACTGAAGATAGTGAGAAGCAGCAGGCATGTCCCAGAGCTTCAGCTGTTGGGATTTTGTATCTGACTGCAGTAAAAGAGGTCCGTGCTGTTTGCCTTTGAATATCCCTGGGGAAGAGCTGGGGAACGTTGTGTGAACAGTTAGCACTCAGTTGCAGTGTTTAAATTTGAGGGTCTTCTCCATACAGCCTCTTCTGTATCCCTGGGTAGAGCGGAGTTTGGCCAACAAAGATCCAAGCCCTTCACTCAAATAAGGAAATAAATAAATAATCAGTTTCCAAAAGGTAAATGAAATGCAGTTGAGCAGAAATACTTAGGCGCAGGGCATGATAAAACAACATGAAACGTCTTGAAAATCACACAGTCTTCTAATGAAATAAATTTGTTTTAGGATTCTTGGCCAAATATTTTCCTTCATTTTCAATTGTTTTGCCATAGTTACAATTTTGCTATATCTATCAACAGATTTTCTTCCATCACCTGATTTTCTTCCTGTTGCATGTAAGGTATGGAAAAAGCAAGGAGATTCTTTGGGATAAAAAGACGTGCTTTTAAAATTATTATATTCCACTATCTAGAGTGCTCCGAGAAGCTGCAGCTTTCTCACCTCTTTCAAATCATGTCTTACACCCAGCAGGGTACAAAAAAGTCTTGGAAGGCAGTTAAATAATTTCTTTCTGCGGACAGTTGTTTTTCTGGGAATGACAGAATGTTTTTCTGTCATTCATGTCTAGAATGACAGTTTCCATATGGTAACTGGGATGATGCTCTGGCCTTGCAGTCTCAGTTTTGCCTTACTGGCTGACCTTGGCAAATCTTTTCTGCTTCCCATTGTCCTCATTTGGAAAATAAAGATAAGGAGGCAGAGATGCATCGCACGATACCTTGACATCTCTTGATGAAAAATGCGTTGCCATTTGCAAGGGTTTGTGATTCCCCAGCAAGTAGGGCATTTTGTACGCTGCTTTCTTGGGAAGCGCAAAGCCCTTTTCAGACCCTCCCTGTCCCCATCCCAGCAAATGCATTTCCTTTACATCCAGGACCCGTGTCGCATTTTGTGGAGATGGGTGATAACATTATCTCCGTTTCACAGCCGCAGCGACAGGGACCGAGCAAAGAGGGAGGCCCCTCTCGGAGGCTGCGGGTCCCCGGCGTCTCCCGCGCCCCGGCAGCTTTAATCTCCAGACAACTTTGGTGCCTGGGCAGGAGAGGCACTGCTGAGGATGCCGCGCTGCTGGGGCCCGAGCTCCCCTGTTCTGCTGCCCCGCAGGGTTTATTCTTTTCTTCCCCCCGTTCCCCTTCCCTGGCAAGCTGCACAGGAGGAGCGTGCAGGAGCGTGACGGTGCAGCCCCTTCCCGCGTGTGTGCGTGCGGGCAGCGGGAGCGCCTGCCGCCTTCGGAGGGCCCTGCTCCTCCGTGGGCTTCCCCAGGCTCGCCGCACGGCCGGACACGGAACAAGAGGAACAAGAGGCACAAGAGGAACAAGAGGAACAAGAGGAACAAGAGGAACAAGAGCTCCATGGCCGGGAACGCCGGTGCCCGCAGCGCTGGGTTTGCACAAGCCCCCTCATTGTGGCTCTGTGGGGAGCCTCCAAGTGTATGAGCGCTTTTAGGTCCCCGTATCAGCGCTTTGGAGATAAAGGGGCGCGGGATGAACGCTGCTCCCGTAGCCCCGCGCGCTTCACGCAGCTGCGGCACCCAGGATAGGTAGGGGGTCTAGAGGGGGACATGCCAGCGGCTGGGCCAAAATGCCACGAATGATTTTCATATGCTTTTTAATTATGGCTTGTCAGATGGCTCCTTCTCACAGGAGCCTAATCACCAAGCAGATAATTGCTGCTGATTTACGTTATAAAAAAGGCAGGCAGGGCAGGCAGGGGGGCACGGGCAGGGGGTGCTGCTTGGGGGGCTCTGAGCGGCTCCCTCCCATTTATCTCCCTGTTTACTGTCGTTAGGAAAGCCCAGAGCCAACCGGGAGATCCTGCCCGGCACAGAACTGGATTACTGGCCCTAATGCGTGGAAAATTGAATGTATTAAGCGGCAGCCGCATTTCCAACCCTAAGGACTTCACAAGGGATTTGAAACAAAAGGCCAGAGCCCTCAGGGGAGATTTTCATCCCAGGGGGAAGGCTCATTTTTGAAAAACAAATTAGCATCACCATAGAGAAGCAGCTTCCAGTGACCAAAAATTAGATTACAGAATGAGAGATTTTTAGTTCTCCCTGGTGCCTCTGTCCATCTTTTATTTATTTTTTTGGCCAGTCTAAGGAGCGCTCTTGTCTTGGATGGGGCCGAGGGGAGCTAAGCTCTGACCTCAGTGCCATTGGGTGCAATTGCACTGAAAGTGGGAAAACCAGAGACGTCTGAATGTCTTGCCAGTCCATGGGTGAAAGATAAAAGAGTGCCTCTCTTTTACAGAGGGTTAACAGCAATGGTCTCTTGATTTATACATATATAAATTCACTAAAGGTCGTTGGAAGGGGGGATCTGCAGGAGTTAGGGCCAGATAAGGTTTTTTTGTTTTTCACCTTTTCTTCCTGGAGGCAAACAAAGTATTTCACAGGCTGGTAATAAAAACACGATCTAAATTCTGAGACAATCTCAGAAGGAAAGCTCATGAGCTATAAAGAATTAGCTGCTTGCTTTATGCGTGCAGAAAAAGTGCATCTCGTGCCCTTCAGGAGACATTGAGGAGTGACAGGGAGAAGGGCCGCTGAGTTACCCACCTTGAGCACTGAGCATGGGATCTGTCTAGGAGAAGGGCATTTTTACTTGTCAGTTTGAGGATAGTAAAGTACCTGAAAAGATGCTTAATTTTCTTTTGGCAGCAGTGGGAGGTGCTCTGGGTCTCTGGTTGACAAATAGATGTGCCAAAGATGTGTGCATGTCATATAGGAAAACAGCCTATAATGGGATTTCTTTCTTTTTCAGCGTCACTTTTGTGGGTATATCACATCTTTAGCTTCCTGGCCCAACTCCAGTTTGAGTCATATGTCAACCTACATTTCCTCTGTTATTCTGGCGGGGTCATGTTGTCCTCAAATAAGAATAGTGAATGCAGTGAAAATGAGATCCCCAAGCTCCTTTGAACCCAGGTACAGTGCAGTAATGCGGTGAGTTTTATGCACATACACCTGTGTGGCTAGATGATTGGGGAAGTGTGAGATGAAAAGCTTTTCCTATTTGCAAACAGAGCTGTCTTACTCTGTTTTTAACTCACAAAAGGCCTTAAAAGCTAAGGATTAAACAGGAAACTGCTGCTGTTTAGTGCGTGTCGATGCCAGCCCCAGTTTGCTGCACAAGAACCTGCCTGTGGCTTGTGCTCTGTCTCCTCTGAGTTCAGCCTGTGCCTTCCAACCCCTCTAAGGACTTGGCTTAGCCTCACTGCAAACAGGAGCAGATTTATAAACTAACAAGCTCCTACTGATGAGTGTTTCCTCCTTAAGCCCGGCTACCCAAACGTAATAATACTGGGCAGATTTTTTCCCTGAAGGGTATCCACGTTCTGTCACTTTGGAGGATATGCACTAAGACGGAAACAACACCTTATTATGAAGAATAAGCAGATTTTAATGATAGTTGTTGCCTTGTGAGATATTGCAAGTGAAGCATGCATTTTTGATTAATACACAGCAAAACAGACCCAATGGTGCTGTCACTGTTTTTGACTTTTTGTTATAGAAAAACAGTATCTATAATTACATATTTTTGTCTGCAAAGCACTTTACCAATTTTAGATAATTAATCCTCAGAAAAGACACACGCAAACCCAAATCTGCCCTTGTAGCTCTCCTCACCTTTCCAAGTATTTCTCAGGTCCTGTCATCCAAGGGTAGTTCATGACGTGCACCAAACTGATTTCGTTTTACCTAGTCCATGAGTTTCTCTATCTTGGTGCTTATATCCTGTTTAATTAGGATAATTTGCTATAAACCAAAGTGGGGCTCCACTTGTGCTCATCTCTGTTTTGCAGAGCTGAGAGTGCAGTGGAGATCAGGTAGGTTCTCCCTGGCGTAGATGAGATGCACATCAGTGAACCGGGAGGAAAGTTGGCTGAGCACCGGTCTTGACCTCTAGCCTTCCAAAAATTGTGTTATCTCCTTTTCTCTGTTTTCTGCTCTTCATTTGTCTCACCCTCCTTTTTCACTCTCTTTTTCCCCAGCCTTTTCTAGAAATTTTGTTAATATTCTGTGCAGCTAACAACTAAGGTTGCAAATAATGGAAATACTTCTCCTGAAGGTGCCGTGTTCTTAAATATATATAACTGTATCCTTAAAATGATATATATTCATATCAGCAGAAGATATATTGGTGTAAGATATATTTGCAGATCATTTAGTTGAAGCCGTGGTGTGAAAGGTAATTCTGGTTGACTGCTGGGAAGCAGGCTGGGTGGCCACTCATTTTCTGCTTCCAATGCTGAGCTATTCGTGGAATTTGCAGTTTTCTTTTTTTTCTTTTGCATCTCTATTATTTTTCATTATTCTCAGAATTTGGCTGTTGCTAAATCCTAACCAATACTCTGGATTTAAAATATTGCCTCCAGGAGGAGAAAGTCTGTTTTCCTGCAGGATGGATGTTTTGCTCTTGAGTCTATTAATTATGGCCCTTTCTTTCAACAGAAATAATTGTGTTATTAATAGTCTTTTCATGAAGAGAAGAAAGGCCTCTTTGCAAGGAGAATGCTCTTGCTTCACAAAAGGTTTCTGATAGCCTAAAGGTGGATTTATCTTGTGGAGCCTTGGCTAACCTTCATATTAAACAGACAGAAGCAGTTTAGGGAATTTGGGGATGTGAAGCAAATTAGAAAATAAATTAAAAAGCATTATAGCTCAATGGTATAAATTAATGCAGCTGCCGTAAGCCTCATCCAGAGAGAGTTGTGAGTATCTGCAAAGCCCCTGCTGTGGGGAGGGGAGTTAATGTGTAGGTCAGCGTTTGTGCTTGGCCCCCCAAGATGCAGTTGGAGGAGCTCCTTCCCCGCAGCGTTGCTGACTTGCCTTATGTTAAGGAAAGCTAAGGGCCTGCGGAGCAAAGGGGCAGGCAGGGCAGATGCTGAGGGAGATGCTGCTGCTCTGAGCTCCCGGCCGGCTCCTCTCGGCTCCTCTCTCCTGGGACGTCCCCATCCCGGCGGATGGAGGCCTCAGCTGAGCCCACGGCCCCGGACACGAGGTGGGACATGACTTGCCTCCAGCACGAACTAACTCATCATCTTGAAACCTGGATGAGAGCTTTGTGTGTCTGCCTTCATTAAGGTACTCAGGGAACATTAGGTGCCTGGAACTGACTGTTTAAGGAGAAGGATATGGGCAAGAATGACGGGGAATGCATGTGTGTGTGGAAAGGTGGGACGAAGAAGCTGGAACAAAGTTGATAGCATGAAAAGCTCGTGTCCAAAGGCAGCTGCTGCAGGCGAGTGTCCTGCACAGCATGGAGCACATGGCAGCTGGCGTGTGGCCTGAGCCTCGCGCACTCTTGGCTACCAGTGTTACCTGGGCGAAGTGTTTGAGCTGCAGACATTACAGATGTGCGGCGTGATGTGGCCTAACGTGTGACAGGGGGTGCTAATGTCCCTGTTCCGCTGCACCTGAGACCCTGACATTCCCCTCCGAGCACTGCTGAAAACGCAGGTCAATTAGTAGGAGCAGAGTTCTCCTTTTTGATCCTGTATTTAATTCCCCGAAGCTGTTAGCGCCTTGAGAGAGTGGGGGGAAAGGGGAGAGCATAATTAGACTTGACCTTGTGCTGTGGACTTGTGCAAACTGTTGGATTAGCAAGGAGCACTGTTAAGGTGTGGACGGAAAGGAGGGGGCTTGCAAAGCTGTTACTGAATATGCAAGAGAATAAAAAATAACTGACGTGCAAGGGACAGGAGGGAGGCTGAAAACAGATATTGAAGCCAACACTGTCAGGACTTAATGTCTGTTGTTGTTGCCAGAACAACATCAGTGATAATCAAACAAAATGGTACTTACTGCAGAGAAATAATTAAGTTAGGCCTTCACAGCCTAAATGATTAAAAGAGAAGAAGCGTTGGAATTAGACTAAGGGAGGATGTTATAATGAAGCTTGTGGTGGGCGAGCAGCGGCCGCTCAGCAAATAGATGGAGCAGAGCAACTGCTGCTGATCAGCCCTGCTTCATCTTCCCGTTTCTGTCACCGAAGGAGCCCTCGCTTTATCCTGCTATTAGCATTCCCGGCTTCCATTTTGGTATGGATTACAATGACTTGAAAAAGTCCCTTTTGGAAACCATCTGGCCTTCAACATCAAAGAACAGCTGTAGATGGAGCTGGCTTTTAATGTAGCTAAAGTTCACGTCTGTGGAAGATGAAATGGAGCAGCGCAGGCGTCGGGGCTGACACGGAGCCTGGGGAATTGGGGTTCTCATTTGCAGATCCAGCGCTTCAGCCTCTCCCCCCACCAGGGGCTCTGGGCCAAGTCTCATTCCCATTCCTCATGGGAAGGCAGGTTTGGATATCAGCAGGGCTCTCTTGGATCTCCAGGCTGTGCCAGACTGTGCCCTACATCTAAGCTTTGTTAAACGTGGAAGGGAGAGGAGGAGGAGGAGGGGAAGGAAGCCCAAGAAGATCTGAAATTGTGTTTGGTTGCCATAGGTGCAATGCAGAGTTGGCCTGGGTTTGTGTTACTGCCTCAGGAACAGACTGTGCCCCCAGCACAGAGCAAACAGGCAGTGAGCGATGAGAGCAAAGCTGATCCCGTGTCCACAGTGAATCCAGGAGACCTCCAGGAGGGAAGCGGAGGCAAGGGAAGGGTGTCCTGCAAACCTGTTTCCAGTACTTTGTGAAGAAATAACTGTAAACGCTCCTCTCCCGAATTTGCCAAGCTTCATTGATTTAACATCGCGCTCAACAAGGGAATTTTCCTCCTGAGCAGTCAGGTTACATTACACCTGACCTCTTTCCGGCTCTTTCTTTTCTTTTTCAAGAGTGACTTTTTAATGATGGCTTGCAAAACAAAATTAGATTTGCTCTTATAAACACCATCTTTGCTCTCCTGTATTTTCTGGCCATTGGGGTAATCGGTGGTAGGAGACAAATATGTTAATGTTGAGGAAAAATCTATAAATACAGTGTATCCAAATGCATATCCTTATTCAGAGCAAATTTATATTTAAGATAGAGTGCCCTTGCTTACGATCTCATGTTTAACAAAATCCTGTGACCCATAAATATTCTAGTGAATGTTAAATGAAATGGATATTGGGCTAGATGAGTTTGGATATTTGGTACTTCCTCCATGGAGCCTCTGAAAGTTAATCCAAACCTGAACTTCCCTTGGGCTGCCAAGGCACTGGGAGAGGGGAAAAAAAGAGAAAAAGAAAAACACCTCCCTCCACACCGTGCTCTGGAATGAAAGATTAATATAGGAGGGAATGGAATACTAAAAAGAGAGGTTAAAAAGAGAGTCCAGCTAGGCTATAGATTTATACTGGGATTATCTAGTGCAAGGACGAGCATATATTTGATGGATATAAGTGTGATGTAAATGTAAATTATAACACCTTCTACATCTAAAGAGATAAAGATGCTTTAGAAATATTAATGGAACATGTATATGTTTTTATAGGCATTATATAGATGGGAATGGGAATCCCAGGGTAGCCAGGTGACATGGTGTGGCTGCTGGGCTGGTCCCACAGCCAGGAATGACTCCCAGTAAACTCAATAAATGGGACTGTGCTGCATTAACTAACAGGGCTGGAAATGGAGGGCTTGTACACACAATATTTATCAGGATAAAATGATCACACACAACGGTCTGGTCAGTTGAAGTTGAAAATAATCTTCTTACTGGTGAGTGTTTTTTCCAGCGTTTTTTTTGTAAATGGTTGCAGCAGCTGTCCCAAGTGTGTCTCAGGACACAGCTCTGGCCTCCTGACTGTGAGTGACCCCTCTGATCATCACTGGGACGTCCTTTTCAAGCCGAACTCGGGCACTTTGCCATCAGTGGCTCTGCATTTAGATAGCAGGCATCGAATGGCTTTGAAGGGGTTAACTTAGTGGGCTGACTTGATCCTGAACAGGCCAGATTTCATACTCATCAACCTCTTTTGGAAAGAAATAGGCCCTGGGTCTGAATTACCATCCGGACACTTCACTTCTCCATCGTCCGTAGGTGTTTTCCCAGTTATTTTGTCCCCCAAGGCTGCAGCCTGCCCTGTGAATGCCCCCCTGGGAGGCTCCTTCCCGCGGCTGCCGCAGGGACGGGAACCTGCTCTCGCCGGGCAGGCTCTTTGCTGACCTTCAGCTGCTGCCCATGCTGAATGTCACGGCATGCCCATGCCATGGCTGATCCTCTGGGACCTCTGAGGTCCCTTCCAACCTTAAGCATTCCATGATTCTGTGATTCTATGCTCCATGCCCAGCCGCATCGGCGCTCCCTGGGGAGTGAGTCCGGAATATGCTTAAAATTATAAGTAAGTCAGTTGCTAGTCCCGGAGAAACGTTGTCTTCTGTTCATCTTTCAAGAAACAGTTTATTGGCCCTGTTCTCCAAAAAAATATATATCCGAACACATATCCCTGATAATTCGATCAATGCGGCAGCGACAAAGGTCGGCCGGAGCCTCGCTGCCTGTCGTGCCCTCTGGTTTGACTGGTAACAGCACATTTTCCTGCTGAGCGTAGATGAATTGGCTCCTGCCTGTGTGTGCTGGGCAATGTCCTTTCATATTCTTGGCACTGGCAATGAATAGGATTTTGAACACAGTTTGCAGATATTAAGGCTTATTGAAGGAAAAACCCCTCGCAAAAACTTTAAGCTTCTAATATATACCTGAAAGCCAAGGAGGGCATCGGAATTACTGTCCTAATTCAGTTGCTCTGAGTTGCTGCTGGATCTCTAATTGCAAGCACTTAAATATGTTGGTGGTGGGTGACTTAACTTTATAGTGCCCGGAATTGTTGACTGTAAAGCTGCAAGAGAGGTTTGGCAACCCAATAGCTGTTAGACCTAAATTGTGCTATTAAATCCTGATTATCTTCTTTGACTTTAGTGCTGTTTTTGCATCTTAATTAACATCAAAGTTTGACCTGTTTTTATTCCCCAAGTAACAAAATAGCTCTAGTATGGATATCGTGTATTGGGACTTAACCATGGGAAATCTTTTTTATCAAAGAAAGAAGGAAAGAAAGGAAAGGGCACTGTTGAAATGTTTGGTGCATGAAGGTCACTGTGTTTGCCACTTTTGGGTTTACTGTTTGTTTGCAATCCCAGAAAAACCTTTGCAGTGTCAAAACTGTCAGCTCCTATTTTGATGGGATATTTGTAAATCGTGGCACAAATCATAAGCAATGAACAGACTGCAAATCTCCTTTTGTGAGGAATTACTGTGATTTGCAGATCCTATGTGATTTTATAGCCAGAGTAATGTTACTGAAAAGCTGGATTTAACATGAATAGTTAAGAGGGATTCTGTAGGTTTTCTTTTTTCTTTTTTTTTTTTCCAGGAGAGATGTTTATTTCAGCTGAGGGTTTAATCTTTCTCTCAATGGGCATGGGGGGATGAAGCAAGTGCCAGGGAAGTGCGGCGGGTTTCGGCTGCACTTCTGCTGTTCGGTGCTGCAGCGCAGAGCGAGGTCCTACTAATGTGGCGGTGCAGGTGAAAATGCTTGGACTTCATTAACAGCCCTGTCGATGATGTGTGAACTCGAATAAATCCAGCTCCTTCCCTGCGAGCTGTGCTAAATCTGCAGGGCTAGCAGGAGGAAAGGAGCTTGTGTTATTCCCCTGAACAGATTGGACGCAGACTGTGCATGGGCAGTAAAGAGAGAAAGAGCAGTAAAAATGTGAAATCTTTATGCAGTCGCACTTCTGTAAAAGCAAACTTCTGAGACCTTCAGAGCAAGGCTTTGAAGAGAAACTACAATGAGTCATTTGTGCTGTAGCCAAGTATGGAAGAAAATAGCTGGAGAGTGACACACACCAACAAGGAAAATATTAGGAAATGAACACAGCGTTTTACCTTGGAGCCTACGTATTGCAGCAAGGTGCCAGAGAGTGCAGTTGGACTCGAACACGTGTGGTGGGTTTGGTGCCTGCTTTGCCACCCACTTAACGCCAACATGCTGAAGAAAGAGGGTCTTGTGGCCAAAGAGTTAGTCTAAGTCTTAGGACACACGCGAGTTTAATTCTGCCTTTCCTAGTCTCTTTGGTAGAGCTCTTTTCTAAGCAGCCTTTTACATCAGACAATTTAAGTTGTATCAAAACCAGTGCCTCAGCATTAAGAGAGGTAGACGAATAAAGCTGTCTTAAACAGCAGGAAATGCTTCCCACACTTCACTGCTCCTGAGCACCACAACATACAGGGAAGCGGAAAAGAGAAAATCCCAGATAGGTGGAGATGGCGACAACAGCAGAGCTGTTTAAAAGCCGCAGTTTCTTGTGTAACGGTGCTTTGCAGGCCCCTTTGCGAGCGGAACTGGGAGCGCCGCGGGCCTCGTGGTGCCGCTGAGGGGACAGGGCGGGAGCGCTGCCGGCCTCGCGGTGCCGCTGAGGGGACAGGGCGGGAGCGCTGCGGGCCTCGTGGTGCCGCTGAGGGGACAGGGCGGGAGCGCCGCCGGCCTCGCGGTGCCGCTGAGGGGACAGGGCGGCAGCCCCGGGCGGCCCTGCGGCTGTGGGACATGGGTGGCTGCGAATCACACTCACAGTCTCCTGCTCTTGGCAGCAGCCCAGCCTGGGTGATTTTGCTCTACCTGGGGTCCCGAGGCCCTTTCAGCTGCTTGTGCTGCTGGGCTCGTGTCCTGTCAGTTTTTGCATGCTGGTAGTTGCCCAGTCTCCTGGGCTTGGGATTTTAGGAGAAAGTGGAACCTTCACTCTTGGCAAAAATCAAGTCTTTCCAGTGTTTTATGTTAAAACAGTCATTTGAAATTGGTAGTTATTTGCTAAGTGTTTAAGCTTTCAGCAGCAAGTAAATTCTGGGCAGGTTTGGTTCACTAGTAGACTTATAGTGTAAGGATAATTCTCCATTTGAACTTCAGTGCATTAAAGAAAAAAAAGACTCCCTTTTAGACAAAGAAAAACCCCTTCGCTGCACAGAAATATCCTGAATTTGCCTGGGAATATCCGCATGCTTCTGTTGAGGGTCAGAGAAGAATCAGAGCAGGCAGCTATCATCAACTATAGTTCTCTTAGTTAAGTCACTATTGGAAAGGAGTCAATTAGAAAATAATTATTGTTGCTCTTAGTTTAATATATTCATATATTTATAAATATTAACATGTTCTACTGCGTTGTCAGAG
>JAVCKT010030215.1:0-16605 GCA_032273925.1 Rhynchotus rufescens | reverse complement strand
CCAGAGCCCTGGCACAGGCTGCCCAGGGAGGCTGTGGAGTCTCCTTCTCTGGAGATCTCCCAAACCCGCCTGGATGCTGCCCTGTGCTCTGGGTGTCCAAGCTTGAGCAGGGGGTTGGACTAGATGATCCCTAGAGGTCCCTTCCAACCTGAACCATTCTGTGATTCTCATGGGACCTCGGGGTGGTCCCTGGCTCAGCACCCTCCCTGAATGTGTCCATCCGTCCGCTACAATAAGTATTACCTTTAATATTTGGAGAGGCACACAGCTTCCTAATGTTAATAGCAGCTTCATAATGTTAAAGAGAAAGATATAACCTAATTGGAGAGTGAATGTAGACTTTTCTGGCCACTGTTCAGGCAGGAGATTTATTAGAAGCGCTCGAGTACTCCTAATTCCTAATCCATCTCCTTTCCCCTGCTATACAGCAAGTTACTCCATTTGCTTTTCTCTCTAAGGAGTACTCTTGAAAAGGAATCTTCTGTTTTATGCACACATTTTTAGAGAACATTATGGAGGAAAAGGAAAAAGAAACCAACCCCAAACAGAATATGAATGATTCATAGTAAGAACTATGAGGTTGTTAAAAGGAAAAAACACCCTGTCTACTAGTAGGGATTCTGACGAGCTGGCATCTCCTTCCTCATCTATAAACGTGTCACTGGTAGAAGTTTTTCCTTCATGGTTGCACAATTTATGCTAGACCTTTTGTACTGCATGTGTGGACTCATAGCTCATCCTCAAGCAGGAGAAGATGAACTCTGACTAATAGATCTCAGTTGCTATCCTGCAATTTATGCGGGATTAGTATTTTAGCAGGATAGTGCACATGATTTAAGTAGGATTTTAGTACATAGCCATGGTTTGTCCTTTGCTGTCAGCAAAGCCATCCTAAGTTCATTTCTTTAAAGAAGCTCCAGGCCATATGTCAGGAAAAATTAAATCAAGCAGTGATGTAGGCCCGTAGGGAAAATGTATTTCAATTGTGAAGTATTCATGGATATAATATGCCCTCCTGTCGTCTGTGGCGGTTGGGTGCACTTACGGGCAGCGTGGCTCGGTGGCTGCTGCTTGCTCAGAAATTTGGCTTTGATGAAAAAAGATCTGCCAGAGAAAGAGAAAGAGACAGTTTTGTTAATTTTATTTAAGAGACTCTGATGAAAATTGGAAGGATATGTGAACATATCAGCAAATACTCTATGATGTGGCATATTCAGCAGAAGAACATTATTTTTCTCTTCCAGCAAGGAGATACCAGAATCTTTCAGCGTTGTGGCTTTGGGGGTGTGAGAAACAAGTTGGATGAATCCAATGGGAAACTGGGCTATTTCTTCCAGGAAATACAAGCGTGAGTGATAGCAAAGCATAGTAAGTAAGAAAAGAACAGTAAGAAGGTGCCTGCAGAGCTTTCAGGGATCTTATGCAAAATTTTGGCTTTCTGAAAGAATTGGGTCTCTTATTTTGCTCAGTTGCTGATGTTTTGCTACCAAATTCTGCCTTCCCGAGGGCAAATGTAAGCAAGGTCTCCATCTTCCCAACAGATGTGGGACAAAGCTTGACTTGTCAGATCTGCCTGGATCCAAACCTGGAAAAAATTAACTGCACTCTCTGTAGTTTTGTTTTCATAAAGTGTTTCTTTTTCTAGCATATTCTGAATAAATAAATCCAGACCTTTATAGCTCAGATAATATTTTAGTCGGGATACCTGATCCAGTATCAGAACTATATAGGTCAGGTTTAGAGGCCCAATATGGCTGGATAGAGCCATGAATGGCTCTTCTGAGAGCTCTTGCCCTGTGTGTTCTATTATATTTTTATTCCGTGCCCCTCTTTGCAGGTGGAGGTTTGCATGCAGATTCTTTCATATCTTTTTTTACTTTTTTTTTTGCATGGAAGTCTTGAAGAAAAAGACCCCTTTTAAGAAGGACAAAGTGTTCTTCCTCTGTCCTTTGTATTTATTCTTCTTGTGAAGTACTCGAGTGCTCTTAGGTCTAAAGTACTTTGGGGCACAGTAAAACAATAGTTCATCCTTGGAAAGGTTGTTGGTTGACAGATCCAAGTGTGTCTTCCCTATAATACAGAGCAGATTTTACTGAGCTATCCGTACGACTATAGAGAGTTATCTTTTTTCTTTTTCCATGAGAAGTTAAATTTAATTTTGAATAAATTTGCTCTTCCAAAGTCTTTTTTTTTAAAGAAAAAAAAATCTTAACAGTGGCTTTCCTTTATTATTTTGCTGAAATATTTTCTTTTGCTTGCTTTTGGTAGTTTCCCCATTTCTATCCAGAATCTCACCTGAATAAAATTATGCCAAGAACAGAGTTTTTCCCCAAAGTGGGACATGAAAGAAGAGTTGCCATCTCTTAGCATCATTGGATGGTTATAGGCCATTAGCTGTGGCTGAAGCTGTCAGAGATAGGATCTCTCCTTCAGGCTCTTAATAAAAGGTTACTTAGAAGTGGAAAAAAAATCCACAAGCAGGTAAAACAGAAACAAACAAAAAGCTGCCTTTACGGAGGAAAATGCAAGACCATTGTTGCAGATTTGATTCTTGTCCGCTGTTCTTTGTCAAAGCAATTTATGCAGCTGCAACTAAATGGCATCCAGGTGGGTTGGATCCAGGTGGGTTGGATCCAGGTATGTTGGTTCCAGATATGTTGGTTCCAGGTGTGTTGCCCTTTTTGGAGTCATGGAGCCACTAGTCTAGGGCTTGGCCTCTGGACTGAGAGGAAGCCCCAGCCCAAGCTGCAACGGGCTGCCCCGTTTGGAGGCTCTTCCACGGCAGATGGAAGCCCAAGAAGCTGCTCTCCTGTCCAGGAAAATTGGCCATTGAGGACTGCAACTCTGTATTTCTTCACATTTATCCTTTAAAAGGTGCAGTTTAGATTTTCACACTCATTTATGTCGTTTCGTGCCTGCTGATAAACTAGGAGCGAAGGTGACTTTTTTTGAGGAAGCCCTTTGCAGCACAACGGGTACGTTGCACTTCGATTTATAAAGACTTCAAAGATTCTTTCCGGGCCATATGACTCACAACTTTGAAGTCACCGAGCAAAGGGTCAAGCCCTTCCTCACTCAATAGATGCTTTCAGCTCCGAGTGCTGCTGGTACATTCAAGGCTAAAATCTTGTCTATTGAAACAGCTGTAGCTTCAACATGTCGTGGAGCTGCATTAACGCTTCATTTCCTGCCCTGAATCATTTCGTCTAGGAAATATAAGAGCTAGGGACATTAGAAAAAAAAAAACCACAACAAAACAGTAAATGAAATAGAAAGAAAGAAAGAAATCCTCACTGCTCTGGAATATATATATATATATATATTTTTTTCTACTGGGTAGATATATGTTTTTTTTCCACTGCATAGTTTTATCCCATCACTACAGTAAAATGCAACGATATGGAATAATTATGTGTTCCTGAGCCTGTCCAAATGATATGCTGTTGTGAAAATAGATTCAGGAAATTCACCTGAGTGACTTTGGACAGCAAAACACAGTGACACTATGAATAAAAGAAACACCTTTGATTGGTATAATGGGGTGTTGGGACCACATTAACGCTCGAGATTAAAGTGGGCTTGTTGTCAAAAAAATGTGCCTGTGGGCATGAAGGTGAGTGCAAAAATGACTTGTGAGGCACCGTGTTTGTTCCCTCCTCCACTTTCCAGTCTAAAAATTTAATTCTGGATTAGAAAATCAAGCTTTTTTCTTCCTTTTCCTGTTAGCAAGAAGATTTTTATTTTTTCCTGTCAGCAACTAAATCACAGCTTTGGTTGCTGAGGAAGGAGCAAAAATAAAGCCTAGCTTTCTTGATTGGCCTTCCTATATTGCTCATACTAAAAGCATCATTTAGTTTAAAGAGTATTTGGATGTAAGGGAACAGATACTTGGAAGTGCAGTTACTAGACAGCAATTTTCTCCTGTCTTTGGCTGCATTCTGAGCAGTGCTCTCTTCTGTGCTCTATATGAGTACTGTGAACAATGAAAACACACAAAAAAGTAATGTCATAGATAAAATATATATCCATTATTATTTTATATTCTTGCATGCATTCACCTTGGCATCAGTCAATGATACTTCAAAATATGACATAAAAATTGCTCAAATGTTTCAGAAATGAGAACACAGGAGATAGAAACTCGAGTACCAACAAGTTGTGAAATATGGGATAATATATATATGAGATACAACATACATAGTTTAATGCTATTATAACATTATTGCAGAATTAACAGATTTCAAAAAGGCACTAAATAACAGCCAACTAATATAAAATATTGCAAATCAAATAATCTCATTGTACATCTAGTAGTAATAAATTTATAGCATTCATGGTTGGTTTTGTATATCCATTTGTCCTTCTGTGGCACTTGATTTTTTTCCTTTATTTCTTAAAACAATAACTTACTGTAAAGGTTCAGAAACAATCAAATAGAGAGAAGGAAAGTCCAGGAAAAGAGAGAGGAGGCAAAGAGCACTGCAGAAGATAAAGAGGAAAAGCTCCTTTAAGAATATATAGTAATTTAACTGTGAGCAAACTGGAAGAATATAACTTCACAAGATATAGTTACTTCATGGTTGCCTAAACAAAGAAGAAAAGAATGGAAACTTTTACATTATCAATTTTTATTTTCTATATTTTATTTTCCAAGCACAATTTTAAATTTTTGTGGGTTTTTAATTGAGTGTGTTTGAATATTTCAGATGTTTTTTCCATCTAGCCAACTCCCACTTTTCCATTTCACTGCTGCAAAATGAGAGTATGTGGAAAAATTTAGGAAAAGGGGAAAAATGGAAAAAATGAGTCTCATGAATTTTGTTGAAATAATTGAACAAAACCTCCAAACTCTCTTCCACAGTGTTGTTTTTACCATGATTTTAAATATGGAAATGTTTGGCTTTGTCTACACATTTCTAATATGAAAAAGTTGACTAGTTTTGTACTTTTTAAACTGTTGAGGTAGAATTGAGAACATCTAGCATGTCCTTGAATGGGGTGACAACTGTAATTACCCACATAAAGAATAATTTTTGAGTAGAGGGCTCTTCAATCCAGGAGTCAAAGACATAGCAAGTTCAAGTGGCTGGAAACTGAAGCTAGACAAATTCAAACTGGAAATAAAACTGCACTTCTTTAAATGGAGGAAAATAAATTATCCCTAGGGGATGCAGATGCCCCTCTGCCCCTTGATGCCTGAGGTTGGTAGGGGGGCTTCCTGAAAGATGTGGGGACTGAAACCTTCCTGGGATTATGCACTTCGTTTGGACAGATGAGAAGACAGATGAGATATCACAGCAGTCCCTCTGCTCTTAAAGCGAGCATCTATGAAACTCATTTTGGGGAAGCTTTGTAAGATTCTCCACTGGGGCTGCCAAACTGCTACGTGCTGAGCCTGAGCAGCCCCAAGGCGCTGAGGAAAAGGCTCTAGCTGATCATTTCAAGGGGACAGCTCAGACCACCTGCGGGATCCCCTGTGGGATGCGGTATGGTCAGGACTGTGGGATGCAGTGTGGTCAGGACTGCCACATAATCTTCTGTGAACCACTTGTGGGCTAGTACAGCCACGTTACTGCAACACCCCATCCCGTCTCTGATGAGAAACTTGCAGAAACCATCATTTGGAAAGAGTTTTCTGAGCCCAGCAGTGCCGAATCTCTTTTTGCCTAATCTCTAAACTCTTTCATACTTTCTAAGAAGGATGCTGAGCGCCAAGGCAAAGTGAGCAGGAGGGGAAGGTAATTTCTGTGTGGTGGGCAGGTCTTTGCTGAAGAGGGATGGGTGTCCTGCTGAGAGCTGAGGTGTGGTGGAGCAGGAGGTGTGTTTGTCACCAGGTCTGAGCTGTTGCCAGCGCTTCTGGCCCGACAGCAGTGTGTTATGCAGGTCACGTCTTGCCATTTCAGACAGAAGACTGATGGAAGATTCAGACTAGGCTGTCACCATTAATTACTAGTTATTAGGAGCATGAAAATAAAGGTATTGAGTAGAGGGTAAATATCTTCTCAGTGGAAGAGGCTGCTGTGTGCGAGGAAGAAAGTTTTACCTTAATCATGTGAAAATAATTGAAGAACTGAGAATACTTCTTAGGGCTAATATTCACAGTAGCAGAAGAAATGCAAATGGCAGAAGAATTTTGCTCATCTTTCTGTTTTGTTTTGTTTTCTTTATCCCTCTGAATGCAGGAGCAGGAACCATGGTAAATGCTATAGATTTGAGGGCTAGGAGATGGTATTTCTGTCCATTAATTAATGACTTCATAGTAGTCAAATGAAGAGAAGTAAGAGTTAACAGCCTCACACTGCAAAGCAAGGGAGCTGAAAGGAAATTTTGTTGAGTTTTGCTCTGTATGTTACTTGACAGAGAGAGGAGTCTTCTATTCTGGCAGCAGCTCTGTGTGCTTTAGCTCCTGGCGCAGGATACGGTACTTTCTGCTTTGCCTGAGCTTGAGTGATGGGGCCACCAAGGACCACATGGTCCGTCTGTCACCAAGGCCAGGGGAAGGGACTTGCACACTGCTGAGCTGACAGTTTTGCAGCATTTCAAGACCTCCTCTTACAGCAGAGCTTTTAGTGACTGAATTTTTGCTGTCCTGTTGGTCAGGGGAGGAAGGGGCAACATGTGTAGTTGAAGGCTCCAAAGTCTTTGCTCAGTTAAATCTAGATATTTTCCTTTTTTATTTTTATTATTTTATTTTTTGAGGATTAGTCAGCATTATCTCTGGGCCATTAGGAGTTAAATTGTTTTTTCAGAGTCTCAGAAAGAAGAAGAACCAAAGCCAAGATTTGAAGCCAGAATCTGAAGCCAGGTTCTGTGGTTGGACAATGAGGCCTGGCTCCCTTTTAATGGTGTATGGAGCAGCTGGATAGAAATATCTATTATTTGTGATATACGTATTCAGAATAGTTGCAAAATTAAATTGTAGCATAGATCCTTCAGCAGTTGCATTTGAAACCTCCATTGAGTAAAGAATTCAGATCTTTGCATATTTTATGTCTCCTGAACAGAGTTTGCAATTGTGCTTTCAATATTTGCCCTTTTCCCTCTGACTTGCAGGCACACGAGATATTTTCTCCAACTGCCTCTGTCCAAATCAGAACAGTTTGTAAGGTAAATTTAAATCTCTGTATTGCATCCTTAGATGTACCAGCTTGTCACCATTTTCATTTTAAGTTATGTTGTGGAGGTCTTTATAACTCACTTGTATGCCAGCAA
The DNA here is from genome assembly GCA_032273925.1 of Rhynchotus rufescens. Lineage (NCBI taxonomy): Eukaryota > Metazoa > Chordata > Aves > Tinamiformes > Tinamidae > Rhynchotus > Rhynchotus rufescens. The sequence continues at coordinate 9,393 of JAVCKT010030215.1, read as the reverse complement.
AATTTGGATTTACAAGACTCAGATGTGAGTGTTTTTCCCCATTTTGCTTATGGGTAATTAAAATAAATTTGCAAGGAGTGTGTTTTTGATTTTGAGTAAGACTAAAGACAGGGAATTGTTCTGAAAATTGGGTTGGTTTTCTTTGCTCTTTATGCTTAGAGAAAATGTACATAATTAGTGCAGTTAATTGCTTTAATTGCTTTAGTTGCAATTTTTAATTGTTCTATGGAAGCTTTTTTTCCCCCTTAATTCTCTTCTAAATCTCACCTTTTTGAAAACTGGTATTATACCAGTGTTTCGAATAGAATTACTGTAGATTTACACTTAATGACTGCCATGACATCCTGAATAACACTCTTCAAGTCACATGTGTTCCTTGCTGTGTCAAATCTGAATTTGACTGTCTTCAATGCACTGAATAGCATCTCAAGTCAAACGATGGGAGAGCTCAGTCGCTGTGAGTACATCAGGCACCTCTAATATATTCCCAGTATTTGCTGCTCTAACCATTGGATGCCCGAGGGAAGCAGATCTCCACGGCTCTGTGTCCTCTTACATAATTTATTTAAGCCATTGACCAAACTTTGGGTCAATGCTTTGCCTCACTATTGCTTAGCCAACCAATGTTTCTGGCTGAACTTGGTGCTTGCACCTATCTCCAGGTGACCTCATTGGGATTGGGACCTCATTGGGAATAATTTCTGGCTTTTGCTAATGCAGGGGAGGATTCCATTGCTGACCGACCCTGTTTGTGTTGTGTCATTCCTCCTTTCACATCTAGGTAAGCACAGTGTGAACGTTAAGGAAATGAAACCAACGGTCCAGGACCCAGCCAAGAAATCCTGCCTTATGTGTGTAGTTCCCTGCATGTCCAATGATCCGGGTGTATGGTTAGTCAGCAAGAGATCTGTTCACAGGCAGGGGTAGGACACAGGTGAAGGTGCTGAAGACATCAAATAAACATGACCACTTAGCGTGTAGTAGTGGTCAGGCTGATATAAAGTTGCCGGAGGTGTCACAGATATGTCGTTTCTCAGCAGAATAAATAGCTGCAGGCACTGTTTGGACTTAGTAAGTCCAGAGGGATCTGTGGTGCATTGAAACAGGCAGAGCCTTGGTGCAAACAGGCAGAGCCTTGGTACCATGATGCAGATTGCACAGTGGCAATGCGAGACCGTGCAAGATTAAAAGTGTAGGTAAAACTTTGCATATACATCCATAAAAAAGTGGAAATCAGAGAATTGGAAGTAATGGTTCCAGCCCAGTAGAAATAAGGATTTTCAACCTCTTTCCTCCTGAAGCTCCTGGTATCAGTGAGCAGTGAAGCCCGGCTGAGCTCCCCGTTACTTGGCTGTGTTGTGGTGGGCTGTGGCAGGGCATGTTCTCCTTAGTGCCCCTGGCACTTCTCTGGGCCCTGCGCCATGGAGAAGTGGCCTGTGTTACACTAGCAGGTCAGGGGACGCCACATGGGACCGTTTGCACAAGGTGCTGGATGATCACAGCTAATAAAGCAATGTCAGACTCGACTCTGGAGAGTCCTGCAGATGCAGGAGGCTGATTATCACTATCTGCTTTCTGAATCTGCATTTCTTTACCTCCTGTGTGCTGTTCCTTCCTTTTGCTTCTTATATAAAATAATATATGTCCTGTCACTGTCCACCACTGAAAAGAGTTTGGCTTCATCTTCTTTACATTGTCCCCTCAGGTATCTGTACATGTTGATAAGATCCCTTCTCAGTCTTCTTTTCTGCAGGCTAAACAGGCTCAGCTCCCTATATCTTTCCTTCTAAGATAGATGCTCCAGTCTCGTAATCATCAAGCCTAAATAATGTTCCATTTGCTGCCACCAGGGTCAATTGCATATGCACAGATTATTCACAATATTCAAAGAAATAGGGAGACTATTCGAAGTTTTTCTGCCTTTTGAAGAATATTAAACTTCAAAAAAAGACATACTTTTTGAAAGAAGTCCAATATTAAGGGTCTTATCAGAAAATAGCAACAATTATTGCATATCTACTCTCATTTTTTATGACTTTGTTCATGGTTGACAGTAAGTAGTGTGCTGGAGTTTATTCATGTTTTTATTTCTTACCTTATAGTACATAGAACAACTGCAAAAGTACACTTGATTTTTACATCAGAGATCTTGCTGTGTGGCAGGATGAGATACTTACCAAAATAAAAAACTCAAAATCTGTGTAGACTGGGACTGCAAACCCAATGTTCATCTTGCCTATATTGCTTTGCCCATTGCACTGTGTTTCTCTCAAGCTCAGGCAAATCTACTGAATCACTGAAATTTCATTAGTCAACAAAACTGGTGTACAAAACAGGGGTGCTGACTTCAATGGTGTTGCAGGTTTGTAGAGAGGCAGGTTTGATTGACAGCCCTTTTGTCAAACTTAGGGAATTTACAGGTAATCACATACCCAAACCTCAGGCTACCAAACTGCAGCTTTGCTTTGGCCTCGTTCTGTTTTATGAGGCAGTAAACAGCTTGTGGTTAAACTAAAGCAATCAAATCCCTGAAGAGTCTTTTAGTAACTAATGCCACAATCGGGAAATCTGTCGTGTAGGCCTGCCCTATCCCATGTGCTTTTTTCATTACAGTGAGTGGCATCTTAGCATGACAGGTAAACCCCGGGAGAGGAGATCTTGCCTTCAAGTACGAAGCAGAGATGTTATGGTGCTGTCGTCTCTGTTCACCTGCAGCTTCTCAATCCCTACAGATCCAAGATATCCAAGTGTGTAGCTTTCTGATGAGAGTCCTTATCATTCAAATTGCTAATTTTCAAAGTCTCAAAACAAGCTAAAGAGTTTCTATGCACAAGTGACACAGAGGAGACCTACTGCTGGTCTAAGTATTTACCATCATAAAGCTTACTTCATAGCTTTATATTTTACATGACAACAAATGCAAAAACTCTAACCAAAAAAGCTTCTACAAGTAACTACAGAAGTTTTGTGGATATGACATAATAAAAATGGCCAACATCTTGTATTTAAGTAATAAAAATACAGCTTGTATGCATAGGGAACAGACGGGTGCCAAAGTAAGCAGGCAGAGCTGCACAAGACTTATCTTGATTTCTTACTTGAGAGTTCTCCCCCCCCTTTTTTTTTGTAGGATATGTGACTTTTTTTTTTTGTAATCAATATCCATGTGGTACCAAAATATTTCAGATAATAGGGCCTAGCTTGATGTTTGGAACTTCACCATGTGTATGTGTTTCTTGGCTTTGCCACTTCGGGTGAAGCATGTGTCCTTTTAAATCAAAATTGCAGATAGGTTGAAAATCAATGAATGAGTATTAACTTGCTGTTAGTATTGACATTGCCTATGGATAGATGGAAGCAGGTCGACAGTCCTGGCTCCTGGGGCCATTCCTGGAATATGAGACTCAAACCTCAGATGCTCGGTCAGAGGGGAGTAACGTTTCTGAGGCCTGCTGGAAAACTGGGCTCACAGCAGCATCCTGGGGGGATGAAAGACGTTATTGTCAAGATGTTCATCACACACATAGGATGGGATTGAAAGAGCCTGGAGATTAATACAGAGATTGTCTTGAAAAAATGATTCATCAGTGGGGCAGTTTGGGGAATATTACGCTTGCTTCGTATGCATGTTAATTTGTCCCACTTCATTAATAGGATGAATATAAGGCTATATGTATTTTGCATTTGTTATCATCAGGGAATACTTTTCAGCATTTTAAATAAGACATTGCTCTGCTTTCTCTAGACATTTTATTTTATTATTAAATGTGTACTGGTTTTCCATTAAGAACAGCAAGAATTTTGAGAGCCTTAGCAAGCCGTGGGGGAGATAGGTGCACAAGAGACAAGAGTTTGCCTTCAGTGTGGAGAAGATCAATAGCACCTTTGATCACGCCGTTTCCGTGAGTGGCTTGACACGGATCATCGGTGACTCGGGCACCCCAAGCCGTGTTGTCGCTGCCCCCAGCAGATCAATAGATTCGAGACAGACAAGAAAGGCAAAAATCACTCTTATCTTGGGCTTCTTCGTGCCAAGCGCGGTATAGAGGTAGCTTTCCACAGACTGATGGATGAATGTTATTTTTGTCATCTCAGATGTGAGAGCTTAAGCTATAAAGATAAAATCCAGGCTAATTATTCTTCCTGGGCGCAGGTCTATGCGTGGTAGCAAGGTTAGTTTTACTGTCAATAGCAGTTGCAGTATCACCAGGGCTGGGTGCACTTCTGTCTCATTAGTGGTGGGAGCTGGGAGGGCAGATGAAAATCGTGGCGTTCGGTGCTTTTTGAGCCGCACCATGAGGTTGCTCTGGGATTTAATGATCTGTGAAAGCCCTCCTTGCCATTTGGCCTGTATGCAGATAGGGTTGAGCGGTGCTGAGAGGAACTTCTTTTCTACATATGCACTTTCTTCTACCTCTCTTTTATTTTTAATCTATTTTGCTTTTATTGATTCATCTATTTTGCTTTGATCAGTTCTCCACTCCTCGTTATTGGATGCCAGAGAACGGTGTTTACACTGAAGGTTTGCAGGAATTTGGTGAATATGTACACAAAATACCTTTTTCTGGCACACATTCTGCCTTTTGCTGGTGAGCTCAACTGCCGACCTTTGCTGATTATTGGAGCTGATTTGGCGAAAAGTCCCTAGCTCTGGAATAGTCTGACTCTAAACCTCAGGGCAGAGCGCTTGCTGATCCTCACTTACTTAGATTACAGATCTAGATTCAAAAACTTTTCCTATCAGCTACAGGCTTGAAATGTGAATGGCTTGTTATTAATTTAATGCGTGCATATGTGAATGTACGTGTACATACCTACATACCTCTCACCCTTCCCCAGCCAGATATCATAAAATTTTGTTTTCTGTAATTCTTCTTTCCTCCGTTTTCATCCAAGGCCATTCTGCCATTTCAAATGAGTACAAGGCACCACGGAGCTGAAAGCAGTGGGGGATGCAGCGTGTTACACCGGTGCTCTGATCCGTACCTGCTGCGTGGGCACGCGGGCACGCAGCGTTTGAAGCTGCTCTGCTCGCAGGAGGAAGCCAACTTCAGAGGAAGGGCAGCGTTCGAGAGGAGAGATCAAGTTTTTGATCGTTGGGGCAAAGTTTGGATACCACTGGATTTTTTTTTTCTGAAGCTTATCTGTCTAAAATTCCAAATTCTTTAGGTCAAAGCCATGGTTCTCCCAGAAGCCCAGCTGTTTCAAAGTCATTCTGCCTGCAAAAGTTTCACAGCTTGTGCTGAAGTTGCTGGTGTGATGCAGACTGCTTTGAGATCTTGTAGCATGTCTTAGCCAAAAGGCTCTTGCTTGTTAAAAACTGAAGCAGAGATTTAAAAGCAAGTCAAGGGAGAAAATGGGTAAAGTTCTTTTTTTAATCCATGCATTTTATACTTACTAAGTTATTTTAATTAGTGCATTTTGTTGTGTTTTCCTTACGTTAAAAATTACATGCAGCATGTGTAATAACCTATCTTACTATTTTTATATTGATTCATTTTTATTGTATCCCAATGGAAATTGTTATCTAGTTCAGTTCTAAAATTGAAATAAGAATCCCTCCTGATCCCATAGGTTTGCAGAAACTACCTAATCTAAAAAGATCAGATAATTAAAAGTGGGTAAAGGAGATAGTACCATCTCCCTTGTTCAAATGAGGGGTATAAGCATGGAGAAATGTGGTGATTCTTCCTCATTCTCAGCTTAGTCAAGGCCTGGCTTCCCAGGAATTGAGCCTCCATCTTGCAACATCCCTCAGAACAGAAATCTCTTCCATGTGATTGGGCCTGCCATTTAAATATAATGCCCAGTGTAGTCTCAAAAATATCTGGAAAGTTAATGGTCAGTAATCTAACTTGCGTTTTCCCAGAAGGAGAGCTGCAACACCCAAGTGGATCAGGCTTTCTATGTCCGTGCCAGAGCTGACACCCCACAAAGTGGTTATGTGGCTGGCACAGGAGCCCCTTCCTTCCGTAGTGATTCCCTTCTGGAGCTTCTCTGCAGAGGTGAGCTCAGAGTGCCAGTCTGCAGCACGAAATGTCACGGCTTAGCTGGAAGGCAGGTACATGTCAGGCCACCAGCTGCAAGATGCTTGCACATAATCGAAGCAGCTGTAAAATGTTACCACTGTTGTAAACAGAATTTGTTTGTTTTTATAGGGCTTGGCCAAGTTCAGACTGAAAGCAGTAGGGTCTGAGTCCTGCACAGCCTTAGAACCAAACCATACAGTACTGTAGTTGAGTAAATTTTATATTTTCCTATCTTTTCCTTTTCTATTTAATTCTGTTTATATTTATTTCTATCTACATGTGGAGAATACAGTCCTTTACAAATGGTGACATCATTACTTGTTAATTATTGTCAAAGTCAGATTTTAATACAACTGCTTCTGCTTGTTAAAATCCCACTGAGCTGTCTTGAAAGTGAATGAAATCTCCCTGTTTGAGAGCAATTTTCCTTTTCAGCTAATCATCTCTAAATGTATAATTGTCTGAATACTTCTCCAAACTGTAAATGTGTAGTTCATGTCCTTTCTTTTAAAAAACTCTTTTTGTAACAGTATTGCTATTTATTTTGCCAGGAAAAAATATTCTGTATCATTATCAAGGTAACCACCTGGAGTGCTATAAATAATGTACACATATGAAACAAAACTCTGGTCTTTATTACATATTTCTTAATGCAAAGTAAGCTACATGTCAATTTGAAATAATGGTTGATTTGAGTAGAGGGGCTCAAGATTTATACTCGTGTAATTGAGAGCAAAATGTACCTTCATGTGTACATCTTCTGATAATGCAGCAATATTGCATGAGAAGTAAATCCGAACTTTATTGCTGTCTAATAAATTATCTGGCAAGCGCTGTAATTAAAGTACAAACCAGCTCATTAGATGCAAGCGGTGTTACTAGATTGGTTCTAATATGAGCTAGGTAGTTGCAGAATGCGAGTGGCTGATTGTGAATATTATTGCTGTGACAGCAACAATTAATTCAAATAATGATGGAGCTTTAATAGATGAGCTCGTGTGACAGAATTAGCAAAAGCAGATTTGCTGAACAATTGGTTCTTTCTTGGTACAGTAAGTCATTGATTTCCATTCTCTTCCTTCCCCTCCTTCCTCTTACAGCTGTAATCATCAATCTCCTATGTGCATATTGTCCAGAGACTTTGACTTCAGCTGCAGCAGAAGTTCAGTGCCTATCAGAATAAAGCAAGACTGGCAGATGAAATGCCAAATCGAACGCATCGCCAAGGCAGCGGGGCCCGGGGCAGGAGATGGGGGCTGTGAAGCACCAAGGAGTTGCAGGAGGAGGCTGCGCCGGGCGGCAGGGTTGTGCCACCAGCCCGTGCAGCCCTTCTCCCTGCTCCTGAGCCCTTTGGGAAGTGAAGCTGCTGCCTAAGCTAGGGCTTTCCAAGAGGAAAAACACCATGTCTGTATCGCAGATTTTATGTAATTGTGCTTTTCTTTTTCAGTCACTTTTCCTTGGCTTGATCTGCTGTTAGAGAAATTACCAGTAGCACAACGTGTTATTGCAGAGGCTCACAGATCAAACACTCTTTCATGCTCTCCATTTCTCTAGTGAGCTTCTATATACGTGAGCCATTGCAGAGTGTGTGCATGCATGTGAGCTCATGAATGTATATGTGTGTGAAAATGCACATAAATCTTTCACTCCAGTGGTCCTCAAAGCTCCGATGTCACAGATGCTCAGCAAAGGCATTCAGAGCATATAGCCTGATCTAATAGAAGTATTGTGTAATATGTTTTCTAATAGCACCAGAGAGTGTGGATTGTTCTGCCAGTCTCAAATTGATGGGGTACTTGTAAGATCCATCTTAAGGAGAAATGAAAGACTGAACTAAAACACTGGAGACACACGTTTAAAGTTAGGCTTGACAGGCAGGTGCCCAAAGATCGCTCTGTATGAGGATAAATCAATGTTGTTGTACGGGAGCATTTCTGAGAAGGCTGTGAGTTGGAGCTATATTTAATACCCTCAGGGCCCTGCTTTGATTTTATTTTTGCATACAGAAAGCCTTGATTGGCCCTGTGTGTTAACTTGCCATCACTTCAAGGAAGTGTTGCACAGTGTGATCAATACTCATTTTCTTGCGCCCTGACTACCTGCCTCCTGCAGCCGAGGAGGTGCACAAGGGCTCCCTGCTGCCCGTGCTGCTGCAGGCCCCGTACGGACTCTGCTCAGAATTTATTTTTGATGCCGTATAACCACATTTAACAGTTCAGTAATTTGGCGTACCTACTTTGCAAACTCTCATTGTTAAGAAACAAAACTGCTGAATAATTTTTAAAGTTAACATTTTTGGAGGCTTCCAGGTGGTGACATTACAGGTGCGGACTGCACAGGTACCAAGAGAATGGTAGCAAAGCAGCATGTAGCTTTGCTGCTGCCTCCCCCACACAAATCCTTCCCACCGCAGCTGTGTTCAAAGCATCAAGCCTGGTTGTGTTCTGGAGCTGCTGTGCCATTTTCACAAGATGTGGAGGATTTTCATTGCTCCTCCTTTCACCTTTTCTTCACCTCTTGGCTCACACTGCCTTTCCTTTTGCCTCTGTGCTCCCAAGCAGAAACCTGATGCAGGTTTCTCACAGCAGAAACCTGATGCACTCTCTTCCATCTCCTTGCTATGGTTCTTGGTATATACTTCTAAACACCTTTTGAGTGGAGCAACACCAATAACACTGCATTATTTCAGCCAAGTACATTTTTACAAACCCGTTTTTATGCTTTATGGATTTCTCTGTGATTCAATGTGGGCTCCAGGATTTCTCAGAATTTGGAGAGTTAACCTTATGGGCTCTAATTTAGGAGAGTAATGAAGTTTTGACCCAGACTATGACATGGAGTCACTATTTGACATGGAATCAAATGTCCACAGAGATTGGAAAGTCAGAGAAATGGTTTAGATAATATACAGATGTAGTATCATGCAATTTTGTGCTGGATTCTGGAGGTCTGAGAAGGTCAGGCTTCTTCTCTTGCGGTCTTCAGTATTCTTATAATCTGTAGTGATTGAGTAACATTTATAGCAAGTCCCAGGTGCCAAGATCAATTTCAGTTCATATATTGGCCCTTGAGTTACAGGGATATGCGAAAGGTGTAACAAATTAACTTGGTTAAATCCTGCCTCTACTCAGCTCTGGTGAGGCTGCACCTGGAGTATTGGGGGGCTGTTCTGGGCCCCCCAGGACAAGAGAGATGTAGAGCTTCTAGGGAGGGTGCAGTGGAGGGCAACAAAAATCATTGAGGGACTGGAACATCTCTTGTATGAGGAGAGACTGAGTGAGTTGGGCTTGTTTAGCCTGGAGAAGAGAAGGTTGAGAGAGGATCTGATCAACATGTACAGATACCTGAGGGGAGAATGTAGGGA
>JAVCKT010030214.1:6498-23684 GCA_032273925.1 Rhynchotus rufescens | reverse complement strand
TTAGTTTCAGCTAAATTTCAGCTGAGATTAGTTCGTGAGGAGACAGGTATTTCTTAAAAGTGCTATAGGGCAATAACATTGCTAAGCTATGTAAGTGTATCAGGCTTATTGGATCCCTGAATCAAACGTGCACAGAAATGATGAGAGGTGAAAATGGTGTGAATCGAACGGAGTCACTGCTGGGTTCCTCTCGATGTTAAACAGCAACATAAAGGCAAATCAGAAGTATGTGTTCTTCTGGAATTGCTAAGTCAGTACAGGAATGTATTTCTATTCACTTAGTCATCAGATGCTATAAATCAGAAAGCTGGGAGTTGCATAGACACAGTTCTGATATGCGTGAGAATTGCGAGAGGGGCAGAAGTTGCGTGTTCTGCAGGTCACACAAAGTCAAGATGCATTTTGGAGGAGAGATGGCTGCATGTAGCTCTAAAAGCTGTTTTACAGCTAGGTTTACTGGGAGGTACATTGACTACTGTTTGTTTTCATGTCCATTGCTGCTGATGTTCAAGATGGAAATTGTATAATAATATTTGTAACTCCTACGAATGAAGGGTCATCACATTTTTGTGCCTCCCAAAAGTTAGGCTTTCTAAAAGAAGAGTTACTCTTCTCACGTTCTGATGGAAGTTAGGAAATGGCTGGCTTTTCATCCTTGATCTACACGTGTGTACCCAGGCACCCCCCATGCCTTGTTTCTTTTTTACTGCAGGAATGTTTCGTTTTGGAAGGCACTGGAAGTAAGTTACAGCTTTGCTATGGGACCAGGCATTCTTTAAGGTATCTGTGGGGGGGGGATAAGCATATAGGAATATAATAAATGAAAAAAGATGAATTCACTAATTTCACAGTTGGGTTAGATGCATCAGGTTTTAGTCAGTGTAAGAGTGAGAATATTGTCTACTGGTTAGAATGCAGAGGTCGGAATCGAGGACTTTATTTTCTGTTCCAGGATTGCTTGGAGTCATCCAGCGAGTTACCAAATCAGACCTTCAGTCACCTACTCTTAAAACACAGGCAGCAGTCCTTGAACATGGCTACAGTGCTGCCCTGGTTCACATGCTGTCCTTGAAGTTTCTCATATTTCTTTGTTAAAAGCTCAGCATAGGAAAGGGCCAGGGCTGTTTCCCACTGCACACCTTTGGCAGCAGTTAATAAGGAATAGGAGCTCCTAGGTGCAGACAACACATTTTGACGTAAATCCACAGATTTTTCTATAGCTGATACCTCAAGACCTTCAAGGAAGGTATGTAGGGCCCTGTCTTTCTACTCACATCCACCGACCTGGATATGAGATTTCTCCTTGTTAAGGATAGGAAGGAAGGATGGGGACAGAAGGTGAGAAGTGGAGGTGAAGTGGCTTGCAAGCAAACACAATACTAATGAGTAGTTGGACTTAGAAATCAGGGCTCCTGGCTACCGGTGAGGTTCTCTGTCCATAAAACCAAATTGCCCAGTAAGAGTGCCATAAACCAAGCTGTAATTGCCAACCAGGAAAGTAAAGAGTTACCTTATGTCCAGAACAGATATTCTGGAAAAACAGCGGGGAAAAAAGTGGCTGAGTGAGAATATAGGGCCACTTTCAGCTAATCCCAGTTCTCTCAATCAGAAGGTTTGTATTGCCTCAGCTGCTTCTTCAAATAGCTGCATTTGTGCCTCGAGTGTGTTGTAAGTAGAGGAATGTCATTGCCATCAGGGTGATTTCTGGCTTTATGACATGGTAAAAATCATTTATGGCCACCCTGATGCTAGAAGTTAGAACTTCCTAGTGATAAAATATGGTGCTTTGAGTCACCACCAGAAAAGGCAGCTCAGACAGGAGGCTGAGTTGGCCTAAGAAGAGAACTCTGCACTTTATAGTGTTTCACTTCCTTGTGCCTAAGGAGCCATTCCAGGAATGCAGGGAAAGTTGCTCGCTGTGTAGTATTAGGGTGAAATGTATGCTTAGAGCCTTCTTCTGAATCTCTCAGTATCAACAGGAATGAAGGATTAGGCAGGCAGTGCTTGCTTTACGGAGCAGTGCTTTCTGCAAGTCCCCTTTGAGGGGTAAGGAGAGATTCTTTCCATATTTAAAACAGACCAAAGCAGAAAGTTCTTCTAAACCTCAAGCCAGTCTAGCTCTTCGCTGCAGTAGTCCTCAGCATTTAATAATTATAATAGGAACTCTATGCTGAACAGGTTAGGGTGATCTCAGATTTGAGAGATGCAGCATTAAGACTGCAGGAGTGCGATAGAGGCCAGTGCTCAGTGAGAAATAGAGAAATGCAGAAATACCCACAGTGAAAATGCTTTCAGATGAATGCTGTTAATGACCTTGACGCTGGCTGATCTGCACTGAGCTGCAGTGCTGATCTGCACTGATGTCCCTCGGAGAAATGGGGAAGGGTTAGCAGTGCTGTCCTGCCTCTCCCTTCCTTTGCTTTTTTTTTTTTCCTCTCCAGAGTCCAGAAGATATCTGTAGAGAAAGGATATAGTCCCTTCCAGGTGACTTTGGATTAAAGAAAATTATTACATAGTGGAACTGAACACAAATAACATTTAGACAGATTATTCAGATTAGTTTCAGATGTCTCTAACGTTTTCTCTCAGTAAACTTCAGTGAAATATAGCATGTAAATGGATGCTAGATGTTTATTTCTTGGTTTTCTTTTCCATTTTCGTTCTCCTGTAGTTTGTCTTTATAAATATGTGAAAGTTGCCCTGAACAGTTTGCACTCAGATGTGCCCTTTTATTTTGAAAACTGAGCATTGTGTGCTTGAAATCTGTTTGAATTTGATGGTGAAGCAGGTAGCTTCGAAAGGAGAACTTTGTGCATTTTAGAAGGTAATGAGAAATGAAAGTTTAAAATATAAATTCATTTTTCTTTAAACTATTTTTCTTGGTTCCTCCTATAAGATTTGTTTTAAATTTAATTGAATTCCAAGAGAGTCTTTTCATTTTACAAATTGCCTCTTTCAGCTTATACATTTTAAAGTGCTTTGTATCACAGTTGTTTCCACAGAAAATGCTATCAAGAACAAGGAATTGTGTCCTCCAACTATGACCAAGACTACTTACTACAACAGATAAATGAAATTCAAAGAAGTCTTATACTTCCATTCTCAAATTAGTTACTAGGGCAGGAGGGGATATATAACTTCTAATTTAAGTCACAGGAAGTTAGTCTGTTGGTCAAGAAAGATGCCTGGTGGAAAATGTTGCCTTTCTAAATCGCTTGTGTTTGTTCTCTGGAAAAAGCTCCTGAGTCAGTATGAGAAAATTTAGAAGTCAACTATGTGATAGAGGTACTCTGTGATTTTTTTGGTGAGGACAAATCTGGAGCAAAAATTACAAGAATAGTGGCATAGCTGTCCCTGTGAAGGGCTGAGTGTTAATTAATCAGTTGGGTTAAGTTAGGTTTTGTGCTCTGCACAAAGTCCTGCAATTGTAGATGCTGTAGATAGATCCTGGGTAACAAGTTGGAGTCCCAAGAAATCATAGTGCCAGCTCTGTTATACTATGAAAAACAATTTGCTCAAGTGTGTGGATGACCTGTTTCCTCCAAAGCTTGTTTCCTGGATACATTTATGTCCTGGGAAACTCAAATCTGCCCTTTCAACTTGTTGTTCATTTAAAAAAAAAACCAACAGTCTCTTAGGTGGGCAGGTACCTGTGTAAGCACCACTGCAAGCAATGGGTTTAAATCCACTGGATTTAACTGGATCCACTGGATTTAACATTTAGTTTGTTTTCAAAATGAGTTCCGTTTGGAGCTACGGAAGGAAGGCTTTGGATGGCAAGTGAAGGGGCAATAATGTTCACAAACCTGTTGGAAATGTCATGAGCTGTATAGAAGAAGTTTCTTGCCTAGCAGTGCCAAATTGAGCAGAGGGATGTCTTATTGTGTGCCAGTGACTAAGAGGGGCAAAGAGGGATGTTGCAGGACAGGAAGCTGGTAAGTTAGGCTGGATCTGTGGCTACTGGGTGCCTTAAATAAGTGCAGAAGAGTGACAGTGCAGTGAGACTGGATTGGGGTTACTCTCTGGGGAGGCTCATTCAGAGCAGGCTGAAGCGCACGCTGCCTCTGCATCCTTGTTTTGACACCTCTGCAGAATTCGGGATGTGTTTAAGGGCAACATTTGATTCCAGCTTCTCAGCCCAGCTAAGAAAGTCTGTTTGGGCAGAAACCAACAGTGAGATAAGCAGACAGTTTCTGATACCAGCTTGTTCAGAGCATACTGCGTGCCACAGGCAGTGATTTAATTGCAGATATTTTCAATCACTCTTGTCTTCTCGCAAGTACTTCTCCTTATAAGCAGCTGGAGAAGAGATCAGCACTGCAAAGGCAGACCTTGAAGAGAGACCAGAGAGGAGAGCAGTGGGTGAAGGCCTAGACGACAAGTGAAGAGCCCCACCAGAATACCTGTCTGTATGTCTGATCGTACTCAGAATATACATACATTCATCCTGCAGCAATCCTTTTAGATCCAGATGGGTATGTATGTGCATACACTATGACAAAAACACTGAAATGGCACGAGGAGGACATTCATTGCAGAGAAGTACGAACCCTTTATTGGGTTTGGAGTGTTTTCCTGATTTATTCCCCTGTGTAGAAGTGAATATTGAACTAAATTGATTGCAAAAGAAAGGAAAGGTCATCCAAGTAAGGCTTAGGAGTAAACCTAACATGGATATTAAGGAAACTCACCATGGTTGCAATTTCAAGTTATTTTAGGGGAGAAAAATAAAACCCTGGCCAGTGATTATCTCGGTGGGCAAACTACAGATTGATTCTGCTACAAATTATGTTTTGTTTCATTTTGAGATTACGAAATGCACTTGGTGAGTAGAGGAAAACCATGACTCCAAATTTCCGCAGTGCTCTTAACACACTTGATTGATTTTATTTTTCTTCCTAATAATACTTAGTTTACTTTCATTAATGTCCCAATATGCAGATGAAGCCTGCACATCCAATGTAGAAATCCACATCATCTTTCATGTCAATTCAGAATCTTCTCTTGGCTTCCTTAGGAACTGGATTAGGCTCTACAGGTCTGAGCAATTGCAGCAATTGCATGGATTCTGCAGAGTCCTTGCAACATGGTCAGTGCTTTCTGTGGGCATCACTTCTTCATGGTGAGTGCGAGTGCGGAAACCAGCCCAACTACATCTCATGCCCTGGACATGGATGGAGCAAGGGCGAGGCTCTTGCTACTGCCTTGTCCATTACCAGCTCTTTAGAGAAAACAACAGGCTCCATTTTCACTTTTTATGTTTGCAAAATATAGTGAGAATGTGCTTATGTTGAACCACGTAAATGTCATGTGGGCATCTCATACTCTGCTTTCAGGCTTGATGCCACTATTGGCAACGGTTGAAATTGTTCTTGTTTATTATATTCAGAATTATTTTGATCACTGTGTGGGCACCACACAAGTATTTAGCATAGTCTTTGGAAGCAGTAACACCAGGAATGAAATTCATCCTGTAGCAATAAATCATTTCTTTGACTCATAGCTCTTGAAGAACATACCACCTACACAAGCTGCTGGACCCCCACAGAACTGTGAATCAGCTGCCTGGCCTGCCCTGGTGATAAGTAATTCCAGCTGGAATGGGTCTCCTCTTTGTTTTGGAATGAAGCTGAGTGGCCAGGTCACAGTGCTCACGTTGTGGGATTAAATGGGAATGTGCAGAGAGGGGGATTGGGGTCAGCGTGACTGTGTGCATGGGGCTTGCTCCCTAAATTTTGCAGTGTATCTCATAGTATCTTAATCTCCGTGCGAAAGGTGAATGGCATGAGAGAAATAGAAGAGAAGCAAAAGATAATGATACACCTGTTCCCCTTCATTTATTCATTATTAGCATTATGAATAAGGAAAGGTGACTGACTGACAACAACGTTAGGGATTTGCAATTTGAGTGTGGATTATCCTGCTACTGTGGAGAGGACTAATGAGATAAGATGTCAGTAAAGAAGATTGATAAGAATCGGAGAGGTTAAAAAAAAAAGGCTATTTTTAGACTGATGTATCAAGTGTTGATAGAGCAGATAAAAGATGACTTATTTAGAGTTCTCCCACCTTCTCCAGAGATTGGTGTGCAGGTGTAGTTCAAACTACTTAGTATAAGGTCAATAGGATTTTGGGAAGGAGTATTGTTTTTTATTTCTGTATCTCAGCTAGTAGTGAGAAATACATCAACTTGATTTGCAGGCAGTGTAAAATGTGTGAACAGTTGTAAGGTCCAGTTTCATTATTCAGACTGCTGGCCTGCAGTCATGGGCCAGCGTGGAGAGCTGTGCTGGGTTTGTCATCTTTTCCATACAGAAGTTCAGTAAACTTGGCCAGGCCTTGAAATCCCACTGCTCCTGAGGCACCAGTCAAAGCCAACCAAGTCTCTCTGTTTCTTTCTCTCTGTGGATTTTGCCCTGAGGTTTAGGAGAGATGAAAGGTTAGGAGACAGTGCAAGCCCATCCTCAGAAAGGCCAAAACTGGGGAAGAAAGAGGATACCAAGAAAAGGCTTGGTGTTGAAGGAGTGAAAACATCTCGACAATAGCACTGAAAGAGGGAAAAGTCTCTGAAATGAATGAGGCTGAGGACTCCGTGGAGCACCCGTCACTCTCCAAGAAAGCAAGAAGGCCTCTGGAGCAGGAAAGCCCAAGGGGTGACTTGCCTGGGAGCTGGAGCAGCGTCAGTGGGAGGCGTGGGGACTTGTGTGTGTTTCTGCGTAAGAAAGATTTGTGTGAGGAGGATGCGTTGTGTATTGATGGAGGTATGAACTCTCCAAGGGAATTCACAAGATGAGAAAGATCTGTTTTGAAGCTCAACATCGCTAGCAAGTAAATTCCTGAGCCCACACACACTCTGGAAGCAACTGGATTGACACCGAGGGGTGCAGTGAATGTGCCTGCATGTCCTGTGCTCCTGTCTCTCATCCTGTGAAATAATTATTGTGCTCTGTTTTCCTTTTGGAATCACGGAGTTTCAAACTGGACAACAATTTCTGGCGAAGATGGGAAGTGGAGCTGCTGGCATTTTGCTTTGCATTCCCTGCCACGCTGGGGTTGGACTTAAGCTTGTGCTGGTTTAAACAGGAATTATGTGAGCAAAACCCTTCTCATTCGCTCACTCCCTCTTTTCTTCCGCAAAGTGAAAGGAGGGGAGAGCGTCATGTTCCTGTTTGCTGTAATGAGATTGTCCTCTCGGAGGAAACTCCTGCAGCATCTTTAACACGACTCTTGCCTTGATTTATGATTCTAATTGGTATGCTCTGGCTCTTGTTTATTAAGTGACCACACGCAGGAATCTTGTCTCTCATGCACTCCCCATAAAATATCTGCGCGTTTCATTAAATCTCAGCATAAAAAGAAGTATTTCCTGGCAGAGGGCTGTTCTAACAGTGCCTTGCAAGTGTGCAGAGGGGTCCCAAGGTCATAGGCTCCTTTCGAAGGTTAATTAAGTCTGAAAGAAAGGTATTATGTTGTAATTAAATAGTAATGAGCGAGAGGCCAAGAAGTATTTTGTGTATGATGCAGTACCACAAGGCAGAGCCGAAATCATCTGCAAATTTATTATTTTATTACATATTCTATTATAAAATACCCTTGGGTGTCAGTGTAATTTTTAGTCTTCAACTTGCATATGACAGAAGGGGGATTAAGTGGTCAGCACTGTCATGCATATATGTAATCATAATACATCTCAAGAGTGGTGCTGGGAACTCTAATAACATTTCTGTCATGCTTAAGAGGGCTTCCATCAGAGGGGCAGTGCCCCCCAGTTATGTGCACCCTCGTTTTTAATCAGAGTGGAAAACACCATCTTTGCTGTGCTCACAGTGGAAAAGCTCTTGCAAGTTTTCACTTTCAGTAGCAGCAGAAGAAAAGTAATCGTGTTCATGACCCTGTTTAAAGAGCTCATCAAAATTTCTCTTTTAGTTCTTAAAGCTTGTGGGGTTTAATATTTCAGCGTGTTCAAGTGTATTAGGCAGGATCTTGGCCCAGGGCCACGGGCAGGTTGTCAATCCACATGCAGGTTTTTCCCAGCCGTCAGTGGAAATGAGCTGATTCAGGCGTCGCACCTCGGCTTGCTGCTCTCTGTACCTGGTCTCCGTGAAGGGTGAGTGATTCTAGTGGCTGAGTGCATTATAATAATTTCAGAGAGAAAAACATGGATTGCCCGTAGGTTGTAGTTTTAGATCCTTGTTTCTGTGCTTTAATAATTATTTTAATTATTGTAGCCTTTTTTTTCCCCCATAGGTGAGCACTTCAGCGCTGCCAAGCTCTTTGGGCAAAGAAAGGGACAATGGGATTTGTCCGCCCAGGAGATTTGCACCTAATTGTGCCTGGTCTAGCTAAAGCATTCACAAATCTAGGAACCTGTACAATTTTGTAAATGTTGAGTGTCTTCTACCTTATTTTAGCCCTTCTGTTTACCAAAATAAGTCAGAAGCATCACTGAAAAGAAACTGTTCTTGGATTCCACAGCCTGAACGCTGAAAAAAATAGTTTATTGCAAAAGGCCCTGGACTCCTGCAGGTCTGCCTTGCCTTTCAGGGTGTGTAGAGCTGAGGCTGCATAGAAAAATCTTTGTGCCTTTGTCATTAGGTGTAGTCACAAATCCTGATAGAAATTTTGGCCAATGCATACTCATTTTGCGTGAGAGCTTGAATTTGTATCTCACTACCTAGAACTTACTGGTATTTTTGCTTGCAGAGAAATACAATCCTCCATTAGTCTTAAGGAGACTTTTGGTTTCTTTCTGAGGACAATTAAAGAAGTAATTTGAGTGAGAATTTTCTGTCATCTTAATAAAGTATGGCCCCTTCCCTCATTATGGAGAAGATTGGACTATTCTTCCTAATTATGTAATTTGGAAAACCTATATACCTGTGAATAAGTGACTTACTGGTATTGAAATATATGGAAATATGTACCAAGAAGTGAATAGACCACCAAAGGAAGTGCTAAGTGACATCTCTAATGACAGTGTAACAACAAGTATAAGTGCCTGCACATGGAAGCAGAGGGAAGGCTGCATTTTATCAGACCTCTCAGTGTCTTTCCCAAGGAATAAATGCTATTACTAGATGCAATGATAAATCTCCTTTTTTTTTTTTTTTTCTGGGATCTCATCATTGTACTTACATTTTTGATTGATAGATCTACTGGAATTTGATTGGAATCAAATCTGTTGGAATTAGATTGGAATATCTGTTTCTGATTCTGTAGGAAAAGTTACTTGGTATTTGGAAATTTAATAAAGGAGTAAATGAAAATGGTAATGACCATAGTAGGGTAACTTAGTAGGACAGCAGTTAATGGTTTTATAAGTATTTTTTTAATCATAGTAAACATTGAAGTTGATGCAGGGGGAATTTTGTCTAAATATTTGATACAGTGAGCAGAGCAAAACGAGCATCAGAGTTTAAATTAATTTTTTTTTCAGACTGTCTAATTATTCTCATTGAAAATGTATGATTTTCATTATGTAGCTTGTACAGGCTCCAAGATAGGGGCTCTTTAGACCATGTACTACTTATCCAGAAAGAGACGCTCCTGGTCTGAGATACTCCATCCCACCTAGGCTAAAAGGGGGAAAGGAGGAGGCTTGGAGAGGGGAGGAAATGGAAGAGAGAACTCTGTGTGTATGTTTCTGATGCCTCCATTGCGTATACAGACTACTCTGTATTTATGAATGAGCACTAAATCTGGATAAATTTGGTGTCTATCAGGCAGGTAGCTCTCTAAATACCATTGTTTACGTTCTAGATTCTATAGTGGGAAGTGGCAGTAAGCCAAACACTGCAGAAACAAAACGGAGGGCTCATTAGAGTTCCCTTAAAACCTTCCTTCCAGAATGAAATTTCCTTGCTTTTGATGATTATGGTCAGCTCTACGCTGTCTAATATCAAAGAGGAATTTGGTAGGTCAAAGAGGAATTTGGTAGGTAAGCCCTAACCCCAGCCTGGGCATTAAACTAAAGATGCCCCAGCAACAGCTAGACATTTCTACTTTCTACAAACACAGGATAGTGCCCAGTCTTTCTGACTAATTGATGTAGAAGCGTTTGGGGTAAGGAGGGTTGTTTCTTCTACCTACTGAAGAATATCTTGCCTTAAATTTTGACTTTTGAGGTAACAAAAAATTACTGGAAAATTATACACAATTTAAATGTAGTGAAATGCAAAAAATTAGTTTTGCATCCTCTTCTGCTGTGTGAGGTCTGGATGCACTTAAAAACGTGAATTTACTTTTGATCATGAGTTTGCATTGAACTCCTTGTGGACTCAGCACTCGGCAGCTGTGTTGGATTTAGCTGTGATGGTTCAAGATGTAATGAACCTCAAGCTTCACTCTCCCTGGAGAGGCAGGATGCTAGTTCAGTGTGTTAAGTTACTTCATGGTAGGTATGTATATGTGTGTGTGGGGAGTGGGGCTTGTATGGCTGGGAACTAGTGAGAATTATAGCAGATTATAGCAGATATAGCTTTGGATTCTTGGAGCTCGATAATGATTTCTATGGTTAAATCTTTGCAGTAACAGTGGAAATGACTTTGCATTTGACTTGAAAACAGTGTTATTTGCACACCTTGACCTCTAGCAAGAATTTACTGTGTTGCTGCATTTGCTATAAGTTTTTTTCTCAGCATCACTTAACTGTGTAAGAGAATGTACGGGCAGTTATGGTACCCATAGTACATTGAACTTTGCTAGAGAGTTTAATAAGCTGCGAGTAGAATCTGAGCAGGCCAGATGAGTAGTCCAGCAATATTTGGCCTGGTTGCCTCTTCTCAGGTGTGAGAGTTGGGCTGTCCTCAGCTGTCCTTCCTGGTGGTCACGGTTTGAAGGGGGGAAGTTTGGTAAGAGATGAGTCCCCTTGCCTTCCAGCCCATCTTCAAAGGTTAGAGGGACTGGGAGCAGCTGGACTTGGCCCTTCATAGGGATACAAAATACTGGGGTAACTGTAGGCCTGACTCTGGCAGTACCAGGTTCACAAACAGCCTGTCGACTGTAGGTCCGGACACCTGCAAAACAGCGAGTCGAGTTCACAAATGGCACCATTTATTCAAATGCATTCAAATGCAAAAAAAATATTTAGAGAACAGGTTTCGGATGCACTCTGCTACAGTGCGGGGTTCTTGGCTAGCGTCTTGTGTACAAATGCGCAATCATCACTCACCCCAGAAGAGCAGAGAGGCCTCTCGATCTTGAGGAGTCTCCTCAGGCAGTGTCCTGACCAGAGTGGAGGAAAGCGGTTCAGCCTGTCGACTGATCCAGAAGTTACTATGGAGTCTTCCCTCTCTCCTCTTCCCACTTCTTTCCTTCTTCCTTCTTTCTCCTTCCCTCGTTCCTCCATCCTACTTACTACCCTCCTTAGTTCACCTTTTATATATTTTCTTTTACATTTAGGTGGAATTTGAATGACTGGTCGTACTTACTTTTGTTATAGATTGGTTTAAAAAGTCTCTCGAGTTAATCAAAAGTCTACAGTGCATGCTCATTGAGGAGTGGTCATTCCTTCGAAGCAGGTAACTTTTGGGATGGGCTGTGTATTGGTATTATAACGAGATTAGAATTCGGAGAAGTTTGAGCCAAGTCCATCACAAGGGACGGATCTGCCACCTCTGTTGGCCCAGCACCAGACATCCTGTTGTACTGGGTGGCTGATCAGCTGCGTGGGACGACCAGGCTGCCGCCTCTGCAGGGAGGCCAGCGGAGTTTGGCCGCGGTGTCTCCATTCTGCTCCCCTCTTCATTTACTCTCGTTTGTGGGTGCTGGGAGGGCAGATTGTGTTGCCAAGGGCACCATGGAGAAGTAGATTCCATAGATTCCGTACATACCAACCTTCCCGAAGTGGTAACTGTCTCTCACCTGAAGCAAGCCTCTGTAATGCCAAAACTTCTGGTAGGTCCTGTTTTTTTTCTCTATTTTCCTCTTTCTCAAGCAATTTTCTCACACAATTTTCAATATTTAACAGCTGTGAAATAAATTATCAAATAATATCAGCTAGATCCTCAGCTGCTGTAAGGTATCTTAGCTCTACTAACTCTTGGTGAATTTCTCCAGCATTAGCTGAGGACAAGACAAAACTTTACCACCTGAGCATCTGTGTGATAGTTGATCCTTTTGGCAGGGGAGGAGAGGAGCACTGTGATATGAGGGCTTCAGGATTTGGCCCTACACTTCTGCAGTGCTAGATTCTGATTCCTTCTTGTAAGAAACATCTACCATTACATTAGACTCCATCACTCTTTTGACATAGGCTGTGTAGGGAGTTGTGCTTAGCTTACTTGTAGTGCCCGTGGCCAACTTCCAGGCCTTCCCTGAAGAGAGGTATTTTTTGGAAGCGGTCCTGGCTACTGAGCTGGACGCATGTGATTGCGACACAGCAAATGCAACAGATCAACAGCAAGATTAACACTCAGATTAACTCAGTGACAGTCTTGGGGAAAGTAGCTTACTTGCTAATTGGGATCTCACTGATACTGTTTGTGTTTGGTAGGTTTTGTTACAGGTAGGTTTACTAAGTAATAAAAATTTAGGTCCAGCAAATCACCATCAAGCAGATGTCCTTTTGCATTTATTATGCTGAAAGGCGTAGGTATGAACTTGCATTTTGCCTACCTACCTTGCATGTTTTAGTAGTTTAAACATCTTACAAAAGAAAATAGCAAGAGATAGCAGATTTGTTCCATTAGATGAATACATTTTGTCTGTACCTCTGTTTAATTTCTTAAGTGGAACAAATATAACTTTGATAGAGTATTTCAATTGAATGCACTAGATTTTGATCAGAAGGTAGATGTATTTGTCTGAGAGGTGCATCTTTTGTTTATCTGTAACTTCATACATATGCCAAGTGACTATGAAGACTTGTTTGTCCTTTCAGTTTAATTAGAGTTTTATCAGAGATATTTAAATTGCAGCTACATTAACTAAAATGATTGTTTGAAATACTACTACTTTAGTTGAGGGAGACCTGCTTGAATATATAACTGAATGCACCTGCCAGCTTTGCTCAGTAGAATATCCTTTCTGGTACTTGAGCTCTGAAGAATGGATTGGAGGGGAACAAGAAAAGGATGAAAATCAAGAGATCCTCCTGTGACAGCTGCAGAAGCCCTACAGAGGTGAGATGCTCGGGCACAGACCGGAGCATGTTGGGCTTCCCACTTTTCCAGCAGCTCCTGCGGAGCGTTGCAGGTCTGCCTCTCACCAGCGCAGTTAGTACTAGCCTTGAAAGAATTTCTGTTAAACTTCTTAGTGTTACGTTTTGCAAAGTACAAGATGTAGAAAAACACATAGGAGCATAAAATGTATATAAGCTGAGGAGAAATGGGAGCCTATTTTCTTGATTGCATTTGGTGGAAACGATGTTTTGGGTGCAGGTTCCTGAGCATTGGATAGGGCCCAGCTCTCATTTTGAATGTGCATTTATCTCTCTAATTAATGCCTAGGTGCTGTGTAAGAGATGTAGGTACCTTTTGAAATGCTAATGCTGCAGGGGAGCATCCCATTTCTATCAGCTGCGCAGAAGGTGCCGCAGAGGTCAGCGGTGAAAAGGGTAATAAAATTTTGCCTGCCGGTGTCTTACCAGATTTCAGCCATACAAAGACAAGAGAGAGACTGCTGGCAGCAGTGTGCTACCTATCTCCTCTCTGTTCTCTACTAGACGAAGTAATATGTTCCTCAGGGTGTAGCCCTAACATTTTAAGGATCCTCAATATATTACTTCTCTATGAAATATAGCATAGCTGATGATTGTCTGGGCTCAAAACCCAAGAATTTTTTTTGGACGTACTTGAGATGCCCAGATACATCTTTATAAAAAGATTCAAGGGCTGGGAGCTTGCTTAGTGCCTGATATATTGACAAATTAGAACCCAGAACAAAAGATACTTTATTTAACCATATGGAAGTCAGCTTTAACTCAGCACTTACATTGTCATCAAATGATCTGGTTTTCTCCTTAAGACTTTGTGTCTTCCAGATGGACCTTTATAAATATGTTTTTATGTTGCTATTCTCTTTAATGTCTGTTTTTCCTCTCTGTATGAATTCTACGGTGTCAAGATGTCTCTTTTCTGGTCAAGAAACAAAAAAATCTCCTTTCCTCTTTTTTGAAGTAGGTAAATGGATACTAAATGTAGGACAAGAGCTTAAGTGTTCTCTCAAGTGAGAAAGGAGAGTAAGCAAATAATGAAAACAAAGAAATGTCAATGAATGAATCTTTCACATATAACTATTTACTGTTTGATTGCACTTGACTTAACTTTTAAGAGTTCTTATTAGTGTGAAAGTTCACAGAAAGAACACTTAGAGTTAAAATATTGGTCACCAGAATTGACTTATAAAAGTGCGTAATAACTTTCTAATCCACACAACTAATTTTCTTATATAGTGACTGGCATTATTCATTTTTTAAAGCACATTCTGCTGTCTGTGTGTTGATGCCTTGCATTGGTCTCAGTCAGATACTCTCATTTACAAGAGGTGGTCCTTGCTACCTTGCCCGTCTTCTTTCTACTTCTTTGCGGCCTCGTGTCCGAGAAGCTGATGCCCTGTCACTTTTGGATGAGTGGCTGCTCATCCGCAGCTCCGATATCTGCTCTTGCAGGGGACTTGAGCTGAGCCACCTGCGCCTGTTCTGCCACTGTCCCCAACTCCAGGTGACACCAGGACATGGTCCTTGAGCCTCTCTGTCCTCTCCTCGGAGAGGCGCTAGGTAGTCTCAGCTTCCCTCTAGGTGGTGGCAGCAGTGCTGTGTTCACATATGCTTTGTCTGTAGATAATAGAAACAAATAGTTACCTGTGGAAGTTTATTGTACTGGTTCCTGGTTTGGTTTGGTTCGGTTTGGTTTGGTTCGGTTTGGTTTGGTTCGGTTTGGTTTGGTTTTCCGGGGAAAACAAGAGGGAATCCAGCGTCATAAAAAGCAAGCGACTAGTTCTTAAATCTTGGAATATCTTTTTACTTCGTATTGTATTGATTGTAACTAAGTGAAGAAGATTTGGAAACATTGGCAGTTTAAAAAGAAAAGAAGGATAGTTGCAACTGTCATTAAGCCCTTTCCTTGCCACTGACAGAAAAGGTTTCAAAGCAGGGAATTAGCGGCATGATTTTTGTTAATGATAATGGGAGTTAGTTGGCTTTCCCCCCACAGAAAATGTCCCCCTGATGCCTGCTTTGCGTGGCAGTTTGAGCTGAGGATAATCTGTTCTACAGTTTATTTCAGATATTTTTTATTATTTGCAAGGTGACACTGCGTGCCAGGCAAGCATAAATGAATGCATTATTGCCCTCATATCTTCACACAGTTTTATCTTTTTCTTTAAATCATAGCGTTGGCAAATAAAATAATACTTTTATGTTCTTAAGCACCAAGTATTTTAATAAATGAAGGAGAAAAGAAGCTCCTTTCCAAGGTTGCCAAATAATACAGAGTAGTTTTAACCATAGAACTTCCTGATGAATTTTGGTCTGCAGTAGAGGTTTTCTTGCCGAATTTGTTATCCAGATTTATCCTAATCATACAAATGTTCAAGAATTACTGTTCTGTGCAGTCAATTGCATTAGAGTTTGACAGTGTCTTGGAAGAAGGGGTGGGCTCTGAGGGGAGTTGTTTGTTTTTCTGTATTTGCAACATCAAGTGCAGTGGACACCACCATGCCAGCATAATGCAAATATTGTATAGTAAAAAAAAAGATTTGTGGATTCTAATACCAGTGATGTGAACCACGGGGTAAGGAAAAGAGGCTGGCTGACTTGGAATGAGCCTTGATTGGGAAGCAGAGGGTTGAGGACCTTCTAAAAGCTGTTCTTCACAGCCTGTTATTGTCAGGGCTTAGTGTGGCCAGTGGGAGATGGATGAAAACAAAGTGGTTTCTGTGATGCTGGAAGTTAGTTAATTGTGTCAGTGCCCTGACTGCAGCTTCTGAGCTTCAGGTGTGCTTCAGGCATGGACTTTGCTCATGGTAGCCTTGCAGGTGGCACTGGAAAGGAGCTTATAAATGTAATAGATGTTCAGATGCTCTGAATATGCTTTGCCAGCTGACATTCTCTTTCCCCTGTGAGGGCGGACCTCTGTACGACTGGGTGAGGCACTCGAGGGAGATTCTTTGAGACAAAATACAAGTAACACTTACTTGTGCTAGAGCAGTCTATGGGAGTTGAAAAGACACTTTGATCTTCATAGCAATTAGCAGCCGCCTTTAACATTTTTTTTTCTGAGAACAGCCCTTATTCTTCTTGTCAAGAGTGACAGTCTGACAGTCAGGAGGGCAGGCTGAGAGTGTGTCTTCACACAGAGGTTTATTTTTCTTTAAGCTGAATGTAGTGTTTATGCCGAAGAAGTGCTTGCTCTTCCAAGTGCCCACCTATGAGATGCCAGTGACTTGACTCTGAAAGGCAAGGATGGCTTCATTCATCTTCACTGTGTTGTCCTGCTCCCGAGGAGCTGGTGGGTGTTTGTTACTCTGAGGTAAAAGCTCCCCTTTTTTCAGTCTATTTTTAGTAGTTGAAAAGAAGGTCGGGGAATCCTCCCTGCCCTCAGGTGCTACCGATGGGATATGTGTGATTTGTCTGCGTGGGATTGTTCCTTGTGCTATAACTGAAGGAAGCAAAGGTTAGCACAGACACTGTCTTTAAATGTTCAAGTCTCCAATGTTAACATTTGTTTAAAAAAGGTTAATTGCGTGCAATTATGTGCTCTAGGAGCTATATCATGAGAAAAGTCAATAGTACCAGGAAACTCCAACTTTGAATTAATGATACCACTGAACACTTACACCAGGGCAATTTATTTAAGGAGACAGTACAGTATTTAATTATGAACTAACCGCTAAAGTGCGGTGTGAAAGAATAAAAAGGCATATTTAGCGCTCCATGCTGAATTCTTCAATGAGTGAATGAACAGCCAGGTCTATAAATGTTTGAGATTTAACATAATGGTGTTGAATGCTTAACATAAAACTGCTTCCAGTATTAAGCTCTGTGGCCAGTAGTTTCAGCAGGGTTTTTTTTTCCCCCCTCCAAGACAAAAGGCACAGTTGTGCTTACCTAGCAGGAAAGCCTCAAGGGGGAGAAATGGCTTCTGCTTATTTTGTAATCTGTCTCTAGCAAGTGTTAATTACTGCCCTATGATACAGGTGACTAAAACCTCTATAATGTATCTTGAAACTAAGGCAAATCCTCTGGA
>JAVCKT010030213.1:50682-60717 GCA_032273925.1 Rhynchotus rufescens | reverse complement strand
CGGGCGGGGCGGGGCGGCGGCTGCGCCCGCCCCGGCGCCCCCCGGCACGAGGGCTGCGCGGGGCCGCGGCGGCCGCGCTCCCGGCTCCCTTCTCAGAGCCGCTGGCGGGGGAGCTGCGCGCCAAGCTGGCGCAGTCCCTCCGGGAAAGGGGGCAAGCGGCCGTGAGGAGCGGGGCTGGCGCCCCAGGGGCGGAGAGGGGGATAAGGGAGAGCCCCCGTGGGGGCGGAGAACGTTTAATTAAGAGAACGTGCGGGCACGGCGGTGCTAGAAACAGCACATCTTGAACTGCTTTAGCCTTTCCTGCCTTTGAGGGAGCACATCCCTTAGGGGGGCAGGAGGCACATTGCGGATGTGGCGTGGGGAGCTGAGCCCCCCTCCCGGAGCAGGTGCCGGGATCTGCAGAGCACCACTCTGGAAAAGCAAGACGGAGATGGGGACTCCTTGGACTCCTTCCCAGAGTTGCCTCAGGAGAGGGGCTGAGGCTGGGGGGTGGAATCCAGAGCTTGTGAGGCCCTTTTTCATTCTATCATTTAAAATAAATAAATAATAAATCCTTTGTGAGAACAGGACTGTTTATATAAACAGTTTCATTCAGGTGAATAGGGTTATGGACAAAGTTTAAATATACGTTTTTCTTAGTATTGTACTGAGCAAAGCCAAATTTAAATGCTTTAGTCTAGACGAACTTGCAACTACTAAAAAGACCTTTAAAATATTTACAAAAAGAAAAGACTTCAAAAAAAAAAAAAAAATACAGGTTTACCTTTTCTGTGTGGTATACTCTGGCTAACTTGCCCCTGTTAGCATAGTAGTCTGGATAGCTGCAGATGAAGTAGTCTGGATAGTTGCAGATGAAACATTCTGCTTGTAAAACCTTTTAAAGTAAGACAGACCTATAATGTGTAGATCATTAACAGTAAACTCACTTAACCAGAAAGTCCTTGACAGCACTACAGAACAAGCTTGAATTTCTTACGTTATTTGATAACACAAAAATAAATTCTGATGCAACTTAACATACTTCTGCTTTTCTTGAAAGTTCTCTGAGAGCTCTGCAACTCTATTTCCAGCCTGTGCTTAACCTCTATTTGCTCACTGTGGCCAAACACGGGACTGACGGGTCCAGTCGAGGGGAGATTAGGCAAGGCAAGCAGCTCAGCCTTGGAGCAACTCGCCCTTTCTGTGCAGAGCTTTGCTTAGGCCCTGCTGAGCTCAGCCCTGCAAGGTCAGGCACCTTCCTCCTCCCCCAGCCTCCATCCCCACAAGAAGCATAGTTACTTCTTTTTTTTTTTCTTCCTCTCTTTTCTCCCCAAAAGGCCAAATAACTATTTAGCAGTTACCAATGAGCTTCTAATCAATAGAGATGGGAGGGGGAAAAAAAAAAAAAAATGAATTGTCAGTTTTTCCCCCTTGGATGTACTTAAATTGACATAGAGGAAGGTATTTGGATCATCAACAACTACAGTTTCGGCTCATTGTTACCCTGGAGAAAGCATTCTTGAACTCTGGCTAGAATGATGATTTTCCTTCTCCACAGCAGAGTTAAGCTGAAGCAAACAAGCAGCAGAGGGGAGAGCTATAAGCCAACTTTGCAGCCTTCACTGAATAAAGTTGTTTCCACTATCTGCCATTTCACATAAGTGTTTGATTAGTAAATAAGACAAAAATACCAGTGTTAATCATCAACACACTGGATTAGTCCTACCCCAAAATATCTCAAGAAAGACAGGGAAAAGAGATTTAAAGACACCCCACCAATCAATAATTGTAATTCAACATTAAACAGTAACCTAGTTCTCTTAATCTGCCTTTATATTCGACTGTTTTTTTTCCTCACCAAAGACAGAGAATCCAGCACAGCACAGAATTCACCCTTTCTGCAAGGAAGGTGGATGTGGCAATGAAAGCCCAGGTGTGCTGCATTAGCCACCTGACACGCATCTGTGGAGGGGATCTGCAGAGGGCACTGGGCAATAGAAACACCATGTCAGCAAGGTCAGTGTAGACACTAAATCAATGAACTGGCTGTCTACAAAAATCAAAAGATTATGGTCTCCTTTGTTAAGGCACAGAGCAAATATCTGGGAGACTTTAAACATCTTTACATCTAAGTCAAAAGTGAAAAAGAGGCAAAGGGAAACAGGAGTAGAAAGACTGAAGGTAAACACTCCAGCAGCAGCGACTGGCGAGACTGCTAAAGGTCAGGAAGAGGGGGTAGATTTCAGGCATGTCCCTATCTCAGTCTTGCAGAACATCTTGCCTGAAATGTGCTCATTGGTGACACATTTTTGCGTCTGTAAATCAGTATTTTTTTCCCTCTTTCACCTGCTTCTATGCAAAACACACAGATTTTTTTCATCTTGCATGAAAAAGAGTGGTAGCTCAGTAACAGCAGCATGTTTTATTTCTATTACCCTACCTTATCTTGCAGTAATTGTTGTAAGCTAGAGATCATATATTAGAATTAGGCCAATTGTTCAACCTTTAGCTTGGATCAAACAGAGAAATCAAACTAGATTGGCATGATTGTTCAGATATCATGCTAAGTATGATCCTATATGTTAAAAGGAGTCAAATTACTGTGATTCTACGATTTTACAAAGATATCTAGATTCTTAGTTTAAGGCTGTACAAGCTAGGTTTGAGAAACACATCAAGCAGCCATGAATTGCCTCCTTTAATAAGACATGGTATCATTCTGTCCTTGGAGGACCTTCCTTTTCCACACCCCAAGCCCATTAGAGTGCAGGCATTTGTATCTTCACCCAGTTACAGCTTTGCAGACTTGATCAGGACCATAAGCTCCTGAGTGCAGGCCTGGCTGGTCACCTCTTTCTCTCTGCAGTGTTTCTTCTTTAAAGCACAACTAAGCTGCCTCCAACTGGGCAGCAAACAGTTTTCTCTTGGGCACTTTCCACATTTCCGTGTTAGAAGGCAAGCTTTGGGCAGAGAAGTGCTATGCTTTTTACTACTGGTAAAGTTGAAGGCCACTGACATTGACCTGAGCCAAAAGCTACTAACCGTCATTAAATCTAGAGTGAGCAAGAAGGAGGGAAGTCACACAACAATCAAACCCACTACTGCGTATTCCAGCCTGCTCCTCCAAAGTTAGTCCTGTTTATTTCTCACTTCTGTGCCTTATCTTTACTACGTGCCAAACTGCCAGTCCCATATCCTGCTATCTTGTGTCCTGGACCACAGAAAGCATCCCCAATAGAAGGGTTATGTTTACTCACATATCCCTAAGGGATATGATACAGCTAACTCCAAAACTCACTCCCAATTCCCAGCCAAACCAGAGGAGAGGTCAACACAAATGGACCCATTCCTTTCCTAGTGCAGTGATCACCTCAATGTAGTTATTCCTGCAACCTGGTGCAGGTTTATGCTTCAGCTTTTTCTGATCAAGGTGACACCCCCAAAGCCACATACATGCCAAATTAGAGATGGAAAAGGGCAATTACCAACCAAGCATTAGATCTTTCTACATGAATCTGGTACACTGAGCTCTCCAGTTAATTTTGATTTCATTTCACATTCAGATTTTGAGCTCTCAAGCACAACTCTAACAATGATATTCATAAGTAGCAAATATAGAAGTCCTAAGCACATATTTGTTATACACTATATCAAATACAGTAAAACCATAAGAGGATTCCTTTTCCTAACATGAGGGTTCTATTCAACGCTTGCACATTATTAGGAATATTTATCTTAATTGGTGTAAACTGTCATACTGGCATACAGACAACTGCTCTAAAGGAATAAAGAAAGGAGCTGACTCTTTTGTCCAGCAGGTGTTGCTGGAGACTACTAAGCCTGTTACAGACCAAGTCAGGCTGGGCAGCCTTTGGAAAGGTGCCAGGAGAGATTAAGATGTCTTCAGCAGTTCCAGCTGATAAATATTCAGCTGTGATAATGGCACAGAATCACAGAACGGCCGAGGTTGGAAGAGACCTCTAGAGATCATCTAGTCCTACCCCACCCTGCTAAAGCAGGGCCACCTGGAGCAATTCCAAGCAGGAATGTGAGCAGTTTGACATGGAAGCTACAAAAGAGTAATTTCCACTTACGTGGTAGTTTCCAAATTTAAGATGATAATTTCTCTTTATAAAAGTGCTCCTCTTCCATTTCATGTTCTTCCTGGCTATAGTGGACCAATGGCATAGCATGAGCATCACTGACGCTTTCTGGAAAAGGTATTTTCTAAACAAATGTGATTTTGTTTGACAGCTTAGTAATGGCATAAACAGAATCCAATACAGTATTTAAATACTAAATAGCATTCTGAGTAAATATTTAATATAGCAGTTGATTTCAATGCTTGGTCCATAAATCATAAATAAATCAAAAAATTCTTACAGAAACATTGATGTTTCTGGAAGAATTCCATGCTAAGGTTCACATGATCTGTTATACCACAGATTGAAGTCAATCCTTGATGCTAGAAATTTACATTAAAAAGGCTTTGGGGGGGATAAAACAACAAGAACTGATTTTTTTTTTTTCTTCATCCAAAAGGAAGATATTTCACCTACAAATTAATCGTTTAGCTAAAAATATAAGGGTTTTTTTTTTGTTTTGGGTGAAGATTGGACAGCTTAAGTATCATGTCCCAGTAAAAAATTAGTTTTCTAACATCAGTCCACCACACAATCTAACCTTTGGACAGAAGATGTGGCAATGCTAAGTCAGACTAAACAGACTCTATCATCTAGTAACAAAACAGCAAAACATTAGAAGACAGATTAGGGATAATAAATTTAGCTTCAGATAAGGAAGGCAGACATAGATATGCGTAGAGGAAGTAGGTATCTAAAATACCTGCTTTATCATCACATTTAGCTTTCATTTTATGCAAGTTCTTGAAGAAGTCAAGGCACTGAACTTCACCATACTAATTTTGAATGGGAAAACAATTCACATGTGAAATGATTAAGGTTTAAGGTAATGAAAAGTAGTCATTTAACTTTTTGTTAGATAGCTCTCATGATTGCTTTTTACAAATAAGGATCCGAAGTGTTGTTAGGATGCTGAAGCCAAACTTACTACACCAAGCTTGTGCATGGAATGGCTAAAGCAAGCATTAAGTATACTTCCAAATTCTCAGGCTCATCCCACTGACCACCATCGGGGCTAGGATTCTCAAGCACAGTTTGACTTCGAAAAGCCATTCCTATGAAAAAATGAGATAAAACCTCAGCATTTTTACAGCTCCTGCAAACCTCTTAAAAATCCTAAAGCTCGTTTTTAAGAGGTTGTCACTGACACACAGGAAGAAGTCTGAACATCGAAGATTATTTCCACCAAGGAGATTTAGATTGGGCATCCCTCCCATGGCAGATACATAACCAGTGCTCAGCAATAGTTTAAGTCCATGTCACCTATGGTTTACTGACTGCTGCAAGACCTGTACTGATGGTACAAAAGCCTCCGAAAATGTGTGAAAATTTTCTACACACCTTCCAAATAAGCTATTCTCTATTAGCAGAAATTCATTACTCTTCCTTGTTACCTCAGACCTAGCAGGACTCTTTTCTTCACGTAGTCATCTAGTCCTTCATCTTCAGTCACAGGTTGCACTTCAAGTTTTCCAGAAAATTCAGCTTTTCAATTTGCAGTACCACCCTTCCTGTGTGGTGAAGTCAGAGCACTGTAGATACACACAGACCATTATGCTCCTCTTGCTCAGTGTAACTATCAGTGAATGTGGTGCTCCGGGTCCTAATCCCCTTGAGGGAACCACTGGCATTCGGCAGGAATAAGCAGCACATCTCATCAGGACTTGCATAGTACAATCCTGAATCAATATTTTATTTCTACAACTCTAAAAAGTTAAACAAGTGTTAGACACTATTGAACACAACTTTTAACTTTAATATTGAAATTCAACGCTAATAGAACAATTAAAACACAAATGGAAAACACTGCTGTTGAAGCCAAAATTAAGGAAGAGACAAGCCAGTAATCAGACCAGTTCTATTTTTTTTTTCAGCAACACATGTGAGTCTAAATCCAACATCAGTACAAGTGTCAATGGCCACATGCTATTCATTTCAGGACTTAACTGAAGAGTTAAGTCTGTTGCCATCTCAGACTGTATTTTTAGAATTGTATACTGTGGACAAAATCAAACCTATGTACATAAACAATGAAAAAAACTGAACACTTACACTAAACAATTATTTACAAGTACTCCAACACAAAAAAAAATACAATAGCCATAAAAATGAAAAAAACTGAGGAGAATATCAACATTTAGAAGAACCTTATTAGAAAGAATTACAAAACATCAATAGCCAAGACATTAACAATTGCACTACACTAATACAGAGTTCAAATATTAAATTGGTGCATTATTTCACAATGCACTAGCTTCAAGAGAAATGCTGCTTTCACTAAAAGGCAGCTTAGATTTGTTTCACGTAATTGTTTTAACAAGAAGCCTATTAACACAATAATGATTGTTTTAATGCTACAGTTTACAGCAAGGACAAAAAACTAAGATAGCAGCAGTTCCACATGGCACTTAATTCCACAGGTTTCTAAGCTGTGGTTTATGCAATGCCTACAAAGTGCTCCCAGTTGAATATACAAATAAAATTCACAATAAAAGTTTACCTGACATCAGGTACATTGAGCATAGGTGGCCTTAAAATCTGTCTTCCAAAATTTATTCCCTCCGTTCCAAAACCAGTAACTAACAAAGCAAGGCACTCTCCCTACCTCTTAAAGATCATTTAGGGATGTTACTTCTTATCACAATGCCGTAACACTAAAAAGCAGCACACCACTATAGTGGTTAACCCTGGGATGATGTAACATCTAACAGTGTAACCAGAAGGTTTATGGATTAACATCCAGGATCTTCTATAGACAAGACAGTAGAGTCCAGTATCTCAAATGGTTAATACAGCTAGTCAGCTGTGTCACGCCATCAAAAAAAAAAAAAAAAAGAGAGCGCGCGCGCCAAATCCTGTAAAACTAATGACATTGATCAAAGACTGGAAAGGAGACCAGGAATTGAACGCTTCTTTCAACTCCTCAGACTTCAGTCCAGGAAAGACTCTATAGCCGTACTCAGAAGTTCTTTTAGACTGCATAGTTCAGTATATAGTAAGACTAACTGAGCGGTTCATTTTCTTCCCAATGAGTCGAGATGGTCTGTTCTGTGTTGTAGATCTAGTTGTCATTCTGTCAGTGAACAGTGCTCGCTCCTCAGCTGCTGCCTTTGCCATTTGTGCCTTTTTCAGCTCTCTGCAAGACATGGAAAGAGTCGCATATATGCAGTGTATCAGTAAGGACTACAGCTGTATCACAGCAAGAAGTGTTTCAGAGGAGCTACAGTATTCAAGTCATACTGCAAGCATCCACATTCACCTGTTCACAACCTATAGGGAAAAACTCATTATCTGTCTACACTTTTTTTTTTTTTTTTTTTTTAAAAAAAGGAGAAAGGAAGTGAGATTCACACATATCTTACTTTGAAGTCAAATCCTCTTATATGCAGCTCAACAGCTTTCATGACTACTCAGGGGTACCTGCTGTTGCTCATATTTATACTAGCTGACTAGATGTGTGTATAAAAATAGCACACTGGCATTCCTAACCTTGAATAACTTTTCAGCTCTAGCTGTTGTTACTGACAGGTAATTTAAAAAATGGTTTATGGTTGGTGAGTAGAAAGGGAAAGAGATAGAAAAAAGCAGTCATCTCTAATATTTGCTGAGCTGGTATCAACAGATTTTTATTCCCATTCCCTTCTCATGCTTCAAATATCATAACTTAGCAGGATACTGCTTACTTTCCATATAAGCCCTGAAAAGTCACTCAAGAACTAATTAGTGAGGCCTGCTTAAATGCAGTGTTCAGCCACAACTCAAACTGTGCAAGATTTGGACAAGTAGACACACTCAGATGAAGATAACTGGCAACACACAACTCTGGCAATGGCTTTTTCTTTTTCTATACCCATATTAAAAACCTACCACCACCAAAATCTTGTTTATTTAACAGAACAATTTGAACTCAAGACTGCAAGGTTGAGTGACTGAAGGCAGCATAGACTATTACCCTACTTAGCCTTCTGTCAACTGTTCTGTTTCAGAGATATGCTAATACCCAGCCTATGGAAGCAGTTAAAATGCTCAAGATAAAGTAATGAAATAATATGACTAAAGAGCAAAACATTTTGCCGGTTATCAAGCTTTTTTTTTCCCCTTTTTTGCTTTCCTTAGGGAGACATATAACCAACCATTAATGATTTCCTCCATATACATTTCCTTCACCTTCTTCAAACAGTGTTTACTATTTGAGCAGGAAGTAAGACAAAGTGACTAAGATCTCTTCTAAATCAGAATATTTTTGAGCTACTTAAAAATGTAAATTATTATGTATTTGGCTATCATGTGTTGTGCTTAAAACATTAAAAAGAAAACTACTAAATGACATTGAGACTGCTTTAACGATGGTCCATGTAATTCCTTATAGAAGTTTCCCTATGAAGTTATATAACCTTTTTCCCTTCCTTTTTCCCTTTTTTAAACCCACCCTCTT
The DNA here is from genome assembly GCA_032273925.1 of Rhynchotus rufescens. Taxonomy (NCBI): domain Eukaryota; kingdom Metazoa; phylum Chordata; class Aves; order Tinamiformes; family Tinamidae; genus Rhynchotus; species Rhynchotus rufescens. The sequence goes on along the minus strand of JAVCKT010030213.1, from coordinate 52,161 downwards.
CCCTCTGAGGCACATAAGGAATATTTGAACCAGCCTCTGGCAGGGGCAACGGGACAGAAAGCAAGCAATTGTACATATGTAGATGCATAAAGATTTGTGGACCTCAGGCTGAAACAAGGACAACCTTGAGATATCATTACTCTACTTACATATAAACACACACACAAAGCCAAGTCATGTCTGAGGACTCAAAGGAATTACTTACTTTTGCAAGAGAGAGTTTTTGAATTTTTCAGCGTTCAGTTCTATCCGCAGCTGCTCTGCGCTCTTTTTTGCGGCAGACAGCAGCACTGAGTGCTTGACTAGTGCCACTGCTGAAGGTCTTTTCTCTGGATCAGGGTTAATCATCACCTTGGAAAGAGCAAATAAGTTATACTGTATCACACTGGCCTTTAATAAAAAACCACAGTAATCAGTGAGCCACCTGTACACAAGTTCTTACTTTCAGTAGATCTAGTAATTCTTGAGAAAGCACTTGTGGTATTCTAGGAAGTTTTCCTTGTCGAATTTCATGCCACTGGTCCCCATTAGTTGGAAGTGGTTCAGCACCAGCAGCACAGACGACAGTCAGAGCAAGAGCAAAAATATCTGCTTTTGGCAAGTGTGTGTAGTTCTTGAAAATTAAAAGAGAAGTTTATTATGTATGTAGCACGGGGCATTGAAACAAAATTGGCAGAGAGCTAGCATTCAGCATTGAGCACATTCAGAGTATTGCATTCCCACTGAAGTAGTTCAGTGATTTATGATACTGTTTAAGAAGTTTCTCCTTCAGAAAGGAGGCAAACAATTTATTCTAAGAAAACACCCTACAGACATAAAAATGAGTATCATCCACTAAGGTACCTCTTGTAGGACTTCATTTGCAAGAAAACGGCTATCGCCTTCTTCTACTTGTGGACTAGATACTCGTGTTACATGACCAAGGTCACCTGCAAAAGGAGGACAAAGTTATTTCTTAGCAGACATATATAGGCAACATAATTTTTAAGCACAAGTACGCTACTCCTTACCTATTTTAAATATAACTCTATCAGATGACCAGTCATCATCATCACCTTCTTCTGAAGTTGTACTTGGGACCGATGTCCTAGATATGAAAATATTACCTGGAAAAGAGAAGAAATTTAAAATATTTAGATGCAAATTCTACCTAACCCAATTTCAAAAAGATTGTCTTAGCCATACAGAAGTTTCAGTTACAGCTAGTCCCTAGAGCAAGATATTAGAGCTTACACAAACACACACATTCTCTGACCCTCTACTGGGAAGAGAGCCAAGTATTATGCAAGCCAGGACAATTACACAAAAAGGACCCAAGATAAATGCAACAACAGTTTAAGTTTGCCAGCCAGTCTTACAACTGACATCTTTGTGTTGTTATTTAGAACCTCAAGAATTTACAGTTAATAGGGTGTGGTTAACTGCTCATTTTTATAAAAGAGATTAAACCAACCGAAAAACCTGTCAACACACAGAGTG
>JAVCKT010030213.1:0-10364 GCA_032273925.1 Rhynchotus rufescens | reverse complement strand
TAAGTAACAAGTAAGCTACAAGTAGAATGATCTTAAATGATGTCATAGTCTAAATACAGTATCATGTTTTCTCTTGCTGAATTTCTGTTGAACGCTAGTAAGAAGACACACTTCAAAAATACTTACCTGTGGAAGTGTGGTGAATAAATGCTGTAGTTCCATCTTCCAACTGAACTGCTTGTCCATCTTCCAGACGTAGGCTGTCTCCTGTTCAGACAAAAGAATTGCAGTACTTGAAAAACAGTTTGAAAAAGCCACTTGATAGAAAGACTGAATACCAAATTTTTAATTCTGTTGAAGATTATATGCATTAAATTAAGAAACTAAACTACTACTGATTACTCGATAATATATTTATCAATAATACAGTACTTAAAAATGTACTTCTTGTATTATTACACTTACTACTTTTAGGCATGGGTACATGTTGAACATAGGCAGCAGAACCATCTTCTAGTTGAATCACTTGGCCATCCATTAATTTACCATCTGAAATGTATCATTAGATAATTAGGTTCCTTAAAAATACTGTTCCTTAAAAATGCTTTGTATAACACATGACACTTTAAACAAATAGGTCAAAACTCCTGGTTTAAAATGTCAGTAAAATACCATAGAGAAATAAAGTTTAGGGAAGACCAAGCACAGTATGACTATATAACAAAAGTTTTAAAATTCTGAGATTAAAAAAAAAAAAAAAAAAAAAGTGAAAGCTCTGATGAAGTAAATATACCTCAATTAAAAAAAATCCAAACCCTGTGTGCTATCCCACACATGCAGAATGTTTGGTTTGAAATGCAAAGGCCATCTCATTTGGGTTGACTTATGTTCTGCATTTGATACCTATCTCCTATTGGGAGCAAGAATAAATATTTATTTTACAGTGTTACTTTATAATCCCAGCAGGAATCGGAGATTCATAAGCATCGTACAAACACAAGAAACAGTTTTTTCCTGCCTTTAAGGGTTTACAGTCCAAAGAGGGGGTTAAAAGAGGGGAACAAAGTGTTTAGACAAAACCTTTAGTCATATACATACCTTTAGAATTGTGCTGTATGTAAGCAGTGGAACCATCAGCAAGGGTAACTGCTTGCAAACTCACACCTTCCATGTTTTCCAAGTTGTCACCATCTAGTAGGAAAAAAGTTCATAGATACTATTATCAGCATCTGACCACAGAAATGACAATCCAAAAACCTCCAAAAAATATGACATCTCCTTAAAATATAATTATTTTAGAAATAGTGCTATGTAATAACTCTTAATTGCTTTCAGGCTTTTCAATCTTTAAAATACACTAGGGTCACTTGTTAAAAGTTATAAATAGACATCTAAAATGTTATTTTCCCTAGGAAAACACTGAGAACGACATTAAATAACTACAAAATTGAGGTTTTAGGACAAATATTAATTAGGTCATGAGCTTGAAAAGTAAATTCTTGAAATATATTTTTATCAGTGATTTTGTTTGTGCATTTCATTAATAAATACAGAAGTATTTACAATGAAATACAGAATTAGGAAAAATGTTTTATCATTTAAAATCACATATAAAGTATCTGAAAACACAAAAATTTAAACGAATCCTAAATTACCAATTTATGTGAAAGCTCAACTAGTTTAACACCTACTTAGATAAAAAACTGAAGTTGCAAAGCATAAAATAGTAAAGCTACACTGAAATAAAGTTGGATCTTATAGCTCCTATTTTGGCACATTTGTGCTCTATTATTTTAATTAAAAGATCATTTAGTTTCCAAATTAAATTAATTAACTTAATCTCAGGTAACTAAGTATAATGTGCTGATTTGTGCTAGATTCTTCATTTAGAATACATGCATTTTGAGAGATTTAGCTGAATTTCAAACAGAAGACACAAAATGATGCAGAGATTTTAACCTGAATGTTCACCTTGCACAGCTACGGCTTCCGTTAAGCAGAGTGTCACATGCTGGGCCTCCATTCCTCCTCCGGAAAATTCAGTCATTCCCTGAGAGTCTCGATTTATCTGAGCTAATAACATCGTCTACCTAGAAAGTATTCACAAAACATAAACAAACAATTCAAATGCAGACCTAGAACTAAAGACAATCCAAGTTTAATAATATTTCTATGTAACTATTACAGATATTTTATGTTACCTTATTCATAAAGATGATGCAATGATAAGTGATTTTTCTAGAAAGGACTTCAAAGAAAAAAAAGTTATTTGACATGTCATTTACTATTACCTCAACCGACTAAGCTCTTAAGCACTGCAGGTAGCAGTTGCTACATTCTAAGTGCATCAGCCACATTTAGAATTCAAACATGAACCCAGGAAGGGTTCTATAAAAGCACAGGTATTAGTTAGAAAATAATAATGTACTTCATGATAAAATGTACTAAAAACAACTGATTGGGGAATGAAAGTTATACAACTTAGCCCATTCAATATTTTTTCCCCTCAGAAATGCTTTACTATGAGATATTAAGAAATCTACTGACTATGAAAGGTTGTTGCCGGTTGTTGTATTACTGGATTAAGAGGTTATAAAGGAAATATAAAACACTGCATTCTGCTAACTCAGATGTTGGCTTTCATCACAGACACAAAAAATAATGAGCCACTGGGTTCTGCCAGCCCTTTAGTTAAAATTACATACAGAAATATGTGGATATATAGTAAGAAAAAAGTCACATGGAACTGTGATTAGACAATGCAGCATTAAAACCAACCTTTTCCCCCTCATTATTTTTAACAATAAAAAATAGTTTAGATAAGATCACAAACAAAAAGACTACAGATAAATAATCCAGACTTTCCAGTAAAACAAATACAGATAAATAATCCAGACTAAGACCAATCTTAGTATAGTGCTATGATCTGCTGTTTTGTAATCCAGGGCTGAGAGGGACAATCTAGGAATTCTAAACTATTTGCAATTAAATTTCTGAATAACTAAACTATCTTCAGCCTTGAGAATCTGGAAATTGCCTTTGGATGAGCAATTCATTAAGGGTCTCATGAACCACTCAGAAACTCATGCTCATTAAGTTGAAACTAAATAACCGAAACACAATTAGACAATTTACACATTTCCAGAATGCCTGCAGCATTTGAAAAGCTCAGTGCATTCAATCAGTATTGCTGGATTGAAAATTATGTCCAAAGAATATTTACAGATGATGTCCAAATGACTTTCAAGCAATTTCATTGCTGAGTGGGGGGCAGCTACAGCAGAGTCTCAGTCTCAGCAGAGCAAGTCAGGCCAGACCGAGCTGCTGCTGCTCTTTATTTTCCTTATCTCAAGCAACTCTAAACCTCAGTGTGCTGCACAAAGCAAATATATGTCTAACTTACAAGCCTGACTAACTTTTATTGTGATGTTATGCCAAGTACCCATGTTACTTTGGAAAGTAGACCTGGACTCTAAGTCATCTTGGCATGTACAGGAATGACAACTTGATTAACTGTTAGGTTAGTGGGATACATACAGTTTAATAAAGGAAGTGGAAGGAGTAGCTTTAAGAATGTTTTAAGTTTCCCTTATAAAAGCTATTCTTTTCATATATTACTTTGAACACTGTGCAAGAAAAACAAACAAAACCCACCATTAGTGATCAATACACAACTGTGTAAGAAATATGTCTTCAAAGATTAAAATCTTATATAATAATTAACTGGAACGTTAGGGAGATAGGATATAGGTTTGAAAGCAAGAACCTGAAGCTTGAACAACTTTGAGCATCAAAGAGAAGATACTGTTAAAGTGGAAAGAAAGTAAAATACAGAACAAGCGAGAGAGTTTTCTTCATATCCAAAGATGAGAAATAGCGGCCTTCTTTCAGACACTGTAGCCTGAGGGACAAGGAATAGCACTAAGACATTAGAGATGTTGAGTTCAGTTCTGACATCTCCTGCTTAGTGACTCTAGACAAGAAACTTCCTAGCTAGACCATTCCATATACTGGAGAAGGAATGCTATATAGGTTTTGAATGGAAGTAAAGTCTAGAAACAATTCTAGTAGGAACTCGAAATCGAATCCCTTCAGCTCTGTTTTAGAGCATTCCCTCTCTTAGGCAAAGTATCTTTTAAAAAGCCTACATCTTTAATATGCTGTATGCCTTCAAAAGAGAAAAATGGCCTTCTTCCAGAGTTCATGTCTCTTCTCTCCACTTTGGGAAGTAGAGATAGAGTGAGACAGTCAACTCCTAGGGGGGGAAAAAAAAAAAAACAAAAAAAACAAAAAACAACAACTCCAAACACTCAAAAGCAGAACAAATTGGGTCAATGGTTATTTCCGGAAAAAAAAAAAAAAAAAGAGCACTTGAGGAGTGCAATAAGTATTTGTTTCAATTTAGCTTTCTAAATATCAGTAACTCCCTGCATACTGTGTCCATCATGTCCATCACTTTTTTTACCTCAGGCTCTGTGTGAACGTGTCCTCTCATGGATAGAGGCTGCTTTGCTGTCTTTTCCCAATCCTGATTCCTTCCTTCCTAACATCATCCCTTCCAGTCCATCTTCCTTCCAACCCTCCTTCCTTCCACTAGCTTCTTATCCCCAAATCCATTTCTTCTCCAAGTACCAGCTCCTCTCTTTAGTCAGCCCTATGACATAGTATGTAAATTTCCCTCTTCTCTCTTCCCAAATATAATCCCATCCTTCCTCTTTCTCTTCAGACACTCCTCAATGTTTCCTTAAGATAGTGATGCACAAAGTAACCGGACGTTTCCATGATACAGTATAAAACAACACGCACACCTTGGGGGTGAGAGGAGGAAGGAGCTGGGAGCCATCCAGACCTGAGAGACCCCGGGAGCCTCTCAGGTGCAAAGCCCCGGCCCTCGCGATGCAGCATGGCCAGGTTAGCACAGAGAAGATGCTGGACAAACACTGCTTCCACAGCACCATCTCTTTTTTATTTCCCCTTTGAGGGTGGCCAAACACTGCAACAGATTACCCAGAAAGTTTACGGCATCTCCACCCCTGCAGGTGTCCGAGAGTCAGCTGGACAAAGCCCTGGGCAACCCAGTCTCCTTACAGCTGCCCTGGGTTGGGGTCAGGCTCGCTGATCTCCTTAGGTTCCTTCCGACTTAACCTCTTTCCATAAGCCTATGACTATTTATTATTTTGATACCACATACTTTTTGAGCAGTAGCATAGGCTGTTGGTACATCATCTACCATTGCTCTGCAAATCCAGCAGCCTGTTATACCGTTCTTCATTCACTTGCTTTTATAAAGCCTGCCCCTTTGATCAAACTTGGTCTCCTCCCCTTTTCTGCTAACTGGTTTATACAGTTCTCTCTCTCCAGCTTCATCCAACTCGAATCTCACCAGTTTCCTTTCCTAATCCACCTCACAGCTTTTATTTCTATGCATTTGCATCACTAAGTTTTCCCTTTAAACCTGCCTGCCAGGAGTTTAGTCAGTGAGTAGCTGCAAAATAAAGATTTCCTTTACCCACTTGTAATATTGCACTTCATAAGTCAAAAAGCTGTTGAAAGCAGCTGTTTTAGGAAAATACATGAAGCCTGGCTTGAGGCCTACATGGTTGTTCAGTGGGACTGTGCACATGTATTCTGGTTGATGTTAAGTGCTGCCCTACAGAAAAGGGAAGAAGAGACATGGTCACAAGGTACTCACTGGAGCAAGAACCTGTGGCTTCTTCCCTTAGTGACCTCTTGCAGATCTTCACAGCTCGAGTGCCATGTGCAACCTTCAAAGGCAGTAACTTGATGATATTTGGAAAGACTTGCATGAGGACAGCAATGCACACACATACTGCATCCTGACATTATCCATCATTACTGTGCTATAAGTAAAAGCTCTACAAAAAGGTAAAACTCCAGGATACCTTTGACAGACTAAACATGCCACCCACTAGGCTACATAGATCCAACTTTTTATTAAAAAAAAAAAAAAATCCCCTTCCCACCAAAGCATAAAAAAACCTGTAAACTCAAATATGTTGTTAGGTTCTAAACACTCAGAAACCTTTTGGTGGGGAAAAAAGACAGGAGTTTTCACCAAGTCGCCTGCCTACAGAACACTACTTGTATTCTTCTTTCAGCCAATACTCAAGCAAATAGCAGAGTCTTTTAGGTGCTGTTGATTTTTTTGAGGAGGAAAAAAAAAAAAAAAGAAAGAAAAAAAAAGGATGATCTGTTAACAGAGAAGCTTTTATACAAACTAGAGATAGCTGCTGGAAACAGAGGACTGACAGCAGAAAACTAGGAGCTGATCATTTTTTTTTTTTTTTGGCTGGATAAAGAAGTGTAGCAACAACAGCAGAAACTCCTTAGGGGGAAAAAAAGGATGACACTTAAGATGCTTAATAGGAAATAAAATAAAGTTTGTGATGGAAGCCATAGAAGAAAACTTGCACAGGAAAATGAAAATCTTGCATGTTCAAGAAGAAAAACATGGGAAAAGTCAGGAAAAAGGAAACTACTGAAAACATTAAGCAAACTTCTCCCTTCTGGCACAGACAGCACTCAGAAATTTGAAATAATAATATCCATCATGTCTTGTTTGAAAATAAATGTTACTTTTATTTAAAACATACTTCTTTTAATGTACAAAAATATAGTAATTATATAAAACTTATACAAACAGCCAATAAAAACAATTAAAAAGTAAAATGGCAAATGACACACAATTCTACAATACTACAATACTTTCCCTATAATATTGATTTTTTCACTGGAGATTTTTATGAAATTGCATTCCTTACATTTGACAGAATTGTATCCCAGAACCAGTGCATATCTGTACACTAAAGCAATTAAGTGCTTTCGTGAATTAAATATTGGCTGCACTACAGTCCTCAATAGCTGGTAAGACTGCAAATATCAATACAGTAATTTCCCAAAGGGAGCTTCAGGAACAAATATTTGTGAAGAATCAAAGTCAGTACCTATATTTCTGGTTAATTACACCACATCAGTTTACAATTAATATGCATTACAGCCTCCCAGGTCTCCATGCAGAAAATGACAAGTGAGAATTTCCTGACTTGCACAGAAAGAGCTTGTGTTAGAAGACGTAGGTATGACTGACCAATTGCACAAAACCATTTGACAGCTGCAGCCTTAGAAACAGAGACTCAGCACAAGTGGGGCTCTCTAAAACTTTACTTCTGTTCCTATATGTACCTGTATGGCAATCTTCCCCATTATTACACTACAAATCTGTAATGGAATCAGAAATGAAATCCAGATCATGTGGATGCTTTGCTCAAATGCTTCAGGGATGAGACAAGGATTTCTTTCTTCTCCAACAGCCCTTACCTCTTTCAGTGTTTTATCACTGCACTGAGATGTGGATTTTGCACTACTAACTCAAGGAGGTGAGGTTCACTTTTTGTGAATATACAAAATAAACTACTTAGAGGTTGGGAAATGCCTAACAGTAAGTGCTTTGCTCTATAACTCTAATCATTTTTACTATATTTTTTTCTAGTTCTTGTAAAGTCCATCACATTACACCAATTACCCACTGTGTAAGACAGAAACAAGGCTGAAATCCAAAACAAACACCCGTACTGAAGAACCTGGTAGCTGTGGTTGGGTTCATATACACTGGTCATTAAAGAAGGTGGAGATATGCAGTTTGGTAATATATTGCAGATTTTTTTTTTTTTTTTTTTTTAGTAGCAAGTGTAGCAAGTTAGGAATTGCCCTGAGGAGGAACTCTGTCAGGACAGATAGCACTGCCAAGTGCACAAGCACAGTACTCACACACACAGCCTGCAAAGACTCCTGTCGCCCGGAGCACAGGCTCGCAGTTAAACTCTGGACTCCACACTGTTTTTGCAGTATTTTAACCTTTCTGTTCCGCAAAAGATGCAACTGAATTAGGATGCAGTTCAAGACAGATTTACTATCACAATCTTTGATATCTCTTAACAAGTAACTAGAAACGCACGTTCAAAATTATCTGTACTATAATCATATGCAACTCGACTTGTGTGGCTGCATTTAAGATCCCATAAGTACTATGTTCCAGTTGTGAAGGCTTCACCATATATTCAGTTTATACTGTCAATTATATTCCTGAAGTATAAACATACAAGCACTGCACAGTACAAGCATAGGTACTTTACAAATATACAAGCATAGTGCTCAGTGCTTGCATTTTATCAAAAAATAACAGGAATAACCAGCACAAAAAAAATCCTCCTTCTAACCAATATAGCATAACACATTTACAAGTAGTTTTACACTGTGGCAGTGCTGAGTATGCTACAATTTTCAAATATGTGGCATTTAAGAGAATGCAGATCAGAACGCCACCCACCCACAGAGATGTCCTACATATGTGGAGAAGATTCAGGTTTATCCCAAAATTAGATACTTACTTCACACCTTTCTTGAACATACTGCAAAGAAATTGCTGGTTAATCAATGCAGGTCAGAACAGTTCTATCACAACACTACTTGCCAGTGCTGACAGAAAATTAATTAAACTCATGGTACAGCTCTGGTATGAGCACCTCACCACCAAATGCTTAGTTCAATGATCATATTATAAATGTCTTAGGTGGCAGTATTAAAACAGTGCTGCTTCTAGGTAACTATCCTAATAACTACCATGGTTTCCTGAGCCCTTCCACTTGCAAGGGATTTTGAAAGACTTTCTGACAGATCAGATTCCAAAAATCCTTCATGGTAGTCTTTTGAATTATCTACCTTCATCTTCAATTCCTTTATATTTGAATCCTGTTCCAGGAGCCCTACTGACATTGTGCCATGAGGGGGACACATCTGCTCGTGTCAGAGAGCTGCCCCCCTCCCTCCCAAGCTTGGAATTACAACGTGCACAGACAGGCACGTCCCTCAGATCTTCTCGCTCCCCTCAGAATACTCATGCACATTTCAGTTTAAGGAAACTCATGTTTCAGGGCTCAATTCTCGTATGCAAGAAGAGAACCAATCCATTACCATCATGATCATAGGAACTCGTAAGCTGAGCCAAAACTTGTCCTGAGGATGTTGGCACCCTTGTGCCATTGGGGACAGAAACAGGCAACTCATCTCAATGTTCCTCAGGTCTACAAATTTCCTTCCAGCACAGAAGGAGAAAAAGAAAAGGTCTGACAGGAATGAGGGAAGAGCAGAAAAAGAAAGCAGATGAACTTCAGAAATGTGGAAGAATGATACAACAGCAAGTTGTACAATAAGACAAAAGCCAGTGGCAAAGAAAGGCAAGCAAAGGTTGACCTGGGATGTTCTGATTATCAGGAATGTGCCTATTGCTTTGTGTGGAAACTCATCCAAATTCAGCTGAGCCCTAAGCTTTGAGAAACAAAATGAATTTCACACATGCCAATTAAAGACTCTGAACTTAATAACAATGTTCCTCAAGACTCCACCTATGCTGAGCATGTTTTAACCCAAAATGTTAGGACTTGCATGTGAGAGCAAGGAAGGATCAACATCCTGCACTCTAAACAAAACCCAGTTATACTGTGAGAAGCAGCCCACGTCAAAACTGTTTTATTTTTGGCTTTAAGAGAAACAACATCCATCTTAAGAGACTATTACATTAAGCCTGCAAGAACATTCCAAAATCAGTAAATACTAAAGCTAACTGAATCTCATTTCAGACCCATTTGTTCATCAGAAAAGCTAATGACAAAACATGTTAATGGTGCACAAGGACACCCGCCCTTTGGTCAAACCAGTGGTCCAGCTGAAGGAGTACAGGATCTGTTCTCATCTGTTTAACACCCGTGAAGTCCCGCTGTGAGTCCTTGCTGCTGAACTGCTCTGTGGACCCAGCTGCTGCATTCCCTCAGCAACGCAGAGCCACAGGGTTCACTGCCCTGTCTGTGTGTTTACAAGTGCCAGCACAAGCAGTTTTTCCATGAGAAAACATTAGTTTGGCCGCTACCTGCGCTGCCTTCCTCCCAAGCCTTGCGCAGGCTTAGGCCCATTACTGTGTACATCCCAACTCCCTTTAGTATTCGCTGCTGCCCGCTTCAGGCTGCTGACTTCAACAAAGACCCTCAAAAACAGGCTGGTTTTGCCCTTTTTTTTTTTTTGCCAGTCATGCAATAAACTCAGCCCTGTCACGCGACAGACGCACATTTGGCAATGGAAGGCCCAGAGGGAAGGGTGTCTGGGCACATCCCAGCACCCCAAGCCCGGCCCATGGACTCCCATCCCTGCACACGAGAGCAGCCTCCCGCAGGCAGCCAGACCGGGGGCAGCAGTGGCCGCTCCGACCACACTCACGGCTCCCAATCCCGTCAATTCCCTTCTCCGGACCGGTAGGGGACAGCGAAACACGTGGCAGCAAGGACCAGGCACACTGAAGCAGCTCCTGACTTGAAGCATTCCAGAGAAAAAACAAAAGTAGCCTAACTTGGGCA
>JAVCKT010030212.1:0-22336 GCA_032273925.1 Rhynchotus rufescens | reverse complement strand
CCAGAAGCATTTTGAACTTGATCCTTAAGGAGGAAGGCTCAAACTGCATTGCTGTAGCAGAAGGAGCCAGGGCAAGATCCTACCTCACCTCCTAGGCTGTGGACTTTTTTTTTTGGTAAGGAACTGCCAAGGAAAGAAGGGAGCAGGGGATTAAATAATACAGGCATGAGGTTCCCAAGCCTTGCATGCTGAGCAGCTTGACTAGGTTCTTGCTGAAAGCAATTTTGTTAGAGTATTTAATATCTTCCATGAATGTAGGTGGGTGGGCGTCAGGGCCGTAGGACAAGATCCCTGTTTGGGTCTATTTTAGAAGGACAGTTTGAAAAAGAACTGGAAATCACTCTGTATTGGGGCACAAAGCTGGAGCACAGCTGGAGTAAACAGTAGTCATGGACTGAGAGATGAGCTTTTGAAGTGAAGAAAACCTGTACCAACTGATGGAGGCAATTATTAGATTTTCATTATTTCTGGTGGCTATATTATCTAAGGCTGGTCCCAGGTGGTCAAATAAAATGCACTGAGAATTTTATTCTGTACACAAAAAGTCCACAATAGCCTGATACTTAGGCACAATTTGGCTCACCAGGAGGAGAATTTTTTCCAGCTGTTTCAGGTGGTGCTAGTCATAGTGCTGTGACTTCTCTATTCTCCTCACTGCACTGTGAGGAGAAAAACGTTTCCTCTGATCTCCTGTATTGTTCAGACATGGGGAGGATGCTGTGTTTTAAGCGGGCAGAGGAGGTGATGGGAAATAGCACCTTTCTGCAGAGCCTGCGTCTGCTGTCCTCCTTAATGCTGTGCTCTGCTCCCAGGCCCTGCACAAGCCACCCTCACCCTGGCTACTCGGACAACCTCTGTCCCCTCCTGCGTTAGCAGCTGTCCTTTCAGCCGTGCTTTCTCCCACTCTGGCTGCTCTGGACTGGATTTCAGCTCTCCTTAAGCTGTTGTCTTCAGTTCATGTGAAAGCACCATGATTTTGGTTCTACTTCACTTGCCGAAGAGTGAAACAGCCCGTGTTTTGTAGTCAGACGAGTAGTCTGTGTTTGAGTGCCACGCTCGGCTCGCTGCAGACACCTTGCACCAGGGGATGGGCTTGAGGAAGATTTTTATTTTAGTGTGTTGAATCATAATTGCTTATTTCTGGTTGGTAGGCAAGTTGGGATAGAGTTTTGGAAACCTCTGTGGCAGTATTACCACAAGCAGGGGGAGGCAGGGGGCCTTCTCCCTCTTACCTGCCCTTCTGGTTGCTCTGGCCCGTGTTTCTCTCCTGCCTCCCCTTCTTCCAACTTGCCTCTTACTTGGCTTCCTTCCTAACAGCATTAAAGAGTAATAACCATCTCGGTTAACAACCCTAACAAGAATCCCTTTTCAGTATAAAATGTGGATTTCCCAATTCCTTTAAAGTGCTATTAAGGTAATAAGGAAGAGTATGTAAATAGACTCAGTACCTGAGCGTAGCTACTTCCTCATTGAGTGCTGGGTCAGAGCTACTTAACTGAGCGATTAAAAAATACATTTCTCCTTTTTTTTTTATTTTTTTTGTTTTGTTTTTGTTACTCTGTGGAGCCAGCAGTGGGGAGAGTCTCTAATTTTCTGAAACCTTTAGCCAAATAATTAACGAGGTTTTTCTGAGAAATTATGCTCTTGCTAGGGTAGAAACAGAAGTCAGTTCGTCTTGATAGCTATTCTTGACCAAAATGAGTAATTCATGCTTGCAGATTAATAATCTGTCCCATTCAGATCAACCCCTTGAATTTGCTTTAATTCCAATGTTTTGTCTTGCCTTAGATCTAAGACTGTTTCAAGGTATTGCTATTTGTGCATGGAGCCCAGACCTGATTGAAGAACAGGCAATAAAAGTGATAATGAATTTGACTCTGTCTAGCTAGTTACTACAGAAGTGGTATTATTCATTTTAATAATACCTTCTGCTAGTGTCCCCTTTGATCTTGCCGGATGCTTGCTCCTACCAAAATAATCTCTACTCATTTGAAATTTGTTTCTTAAAGCATTTAAGGCGTCATTAAAGACAATAAATAAAAGGGTTAATGTTAGATGCTCTTGAAAGTAATTTTTCGGATGGCCGACACCCTAAAATCAACATGGATTTGCCACTATCCATCACAACTGTTGCTTCCCTAAAATAGAAATGATTAAATCGACAAAATTAATCACTGCTCAACTGATGTGTCTGGCAAATTTAGCTAGAGTGCAGTCATGTAGGTATGGGTTAAGTGAGTGGGTTTCAGAATCACTTTTTTTTTATTATGCCTTTGTCAGTCAGGGCAATTTATTCTGGAATTGTTGTCAGAGGAGAGAGCGTGAATGGGGTCACCCTGGAGTACAGAGCAGTCACTCATACCTATCAATCACGGATCTAAGCACATTTAAACTTGCCAGAGAAGTTCATTCTCCTGCTCAGGATTTATCTGATTCCTAATGCAGCAGCACTTTAAATACCAAATTGTGTATAGAGCTCCATCCTGTACCTGATTAATCTTTTATGCTCTCCTGTAGCTTCTGTGCAGCTCTTTCCAGGAGGCTTGGGCCGCATGGAAGAGCCCGAGGAGAGGAGTCTGTGCTTCCTGGGCTCACTGCTAGCTGGGGAAAATAGAGGAAAGAGGGTATAGGGAAGAGGGGAAACGTAGCTTTTAGGCTATATCCCAAACCTAAATAAGAACACCCAGGGAATTACAGTGTTGGAGCTGAGTTGTTGCTAGTCTGCCTCGTAGCTGATTTGACATTGTCCTATCCCCTTTGCTCAGTTTTATGAGGTTGCTAGTGGTGAATGACAGTTTTATTGATGCCGACTGGGATGTCACCTTGGGTTTCAGCAGAGTGGTCAACCACGCACCGTGAGCATGGCCAGCACCCGTGCCTGGAGCGAAGGTCTCGCCCACGGTGTGTTGGGGGTCTTGCGTGCACTTAACGGCTTCTGCAGTGGCTCAAGGTAACTTTGTGCCTTCCTTTGCAATTGCAGTTGAATTTTGTAGTCATTCATTGGAGCTCGGTGTTTCTGAGCAGGTTTTCTGCTGCTGGTGTGGTTTTCTTCCTTTCTCCTGCCCTGCCGCAACAAGAGTTGGTGCAGTGCAGGATGCCACTGAAGTTGCCCCTGGAGCCTCATCCTGAGGGCCCAGTGGTGGTGCCTGCCCTTGAGGGGCAGCAGGAGCAGGAAACAGTGAGGTCTTCAAAGAGCTGGAGGAAGAACAGGCTCCGCTTATCATTCCTGTCTTCTCTGCAGATCAGAAACTGCTTTTCTTTGAACTGTTAATGGTGTGCGTACATACATGAAGAGTGTCCTTTGCTCGTGACCTTCCCGTGCTGCTTGGGGGCTGCTGCAGAGGTGTATGAATGACGTGATGTGACGATGTGACACCGATGAAGACCTGGGTGTTGTGGCCATAGGGCACTGTGTAGAAGGGGCTCTCAGCGATGGCCTGCATGTCAGGACCGAGCACGACACCTGCTCGCAAGCCAGGGCGCTCCACGCGGCCGCTGTTTCCAATCAGTCACCCACTGTGAATAACCTTCTCCTCGGATCTGCACGTAACTGGGGCTGCAGAGCCTCTCCTAACCATTTGGTGGGAGAGGGAGGCGGAGTCCAAGGGTGTAAATGAAATAACAGCTTTTGACATGTGTGGACTGTTGGGAGTCCTTGTGCCATTCAGATTTTCATCTCTTATGCGGTAGGTTTATTTTTATTTTTTCAAAGGTTTCTCTCCGGTTCTGCTGGACCCGGTGGCGTGTGGTCCCGATACCAAGGTGAGGAAGGTCAGCAATGCTGCTGAGCAAGGCGGTAATAAATGAGAGGCTGGAGAAGATGAACTGCCCAGTCCTGCCCACTCACTGCCATCCTTTAGATGCAGATTGACTCCAGGACATGCAAGGGCTGCCAAGTAGTTAACCTGCTGAAAAAAGAGTGCAGCTGCAACGAATGAACTGTCCTTTGGTGAAAACATCCTAATGCTTCCTTAATTACACCCCTGTAGGGCATGCACATCTTAATAGTGTCCACATGGAGATGGCAATTCAAACTGAACTCCGGCAAAGCTGTGGAGTGAGCAGATAAATAACCCTTTTACCAAAGTTCTTAAAGTCGTGAGGAGGAAGAAGTTGAAGTGGGTTGGAGAATTAAGGCCTAAAGTATATGATATTACTCTATTACACTTCCATTTTGACCCATTAAAATGAAAATAAGCAGTGTAAAAATTATCTCCTTGCAGCTTGTCCCTAGCTTTGCCTGGGAAAGTCTTACAGGTTATTCCAGCACATGTACTAGAATATTGCCTTGTGTGAACATCCCTTTCCCATGGTAAACACCTTAAATGTCTCTGCATGAGGAGGTAAATAGAAATAGGTTCATTTAAATCCTTGCCTTTGGCTATGCTACCACCTATTCCTGCCTTTGGGAAAGACTGAAAGTAGCTGACCAGGTTTGTGGCTGAGAAGTGAGATGACTGGGAGTAGGATCACTGGAGATGCACGTGCATGCTTCACTGTAGTTAACAGGAGGGTATATCTAACGTTATCTAAGGGAGAATGGGTGAATTGAATCATTTTTGTCTTTTTAAGCTCTCAAACTGCATTGCTTGAAGGCTGTGTTTTACAGGTTGTAATTTCTTAATATTTTTTTAAATACTATAGCCTAAATTTTGACTGCTGACAGGACATCAGATCTGAGGTGCTGAAATATTGTCTTTATTGGCTCACTAAGTGATTTTTTTGAACAGGAGAAATGCTGATTTTTTTGCCTCTCTGGCAGCTGCAAATTAGGCCAGATGTTTGGGGATATCATGAGGTTATATCATGAGGTGACATATTGAGGGTCTGTCCTTTGTCGTGGTGGTATGAAAGCAGGAATGTGTTAGCATGGAAGCAGGACAGAATAAATCGCTCCTGGAACCGACAGCAGAGCAGACTTGGAGCACTTGCAAGCTGCTTGTTGTGCGAGTAATTCCAGGCACCTGCTCCTGGTGGGGCTGGAAGGTGCTTGCTTGTTAGAGGCAGGGGCAAATAATCCTCCAACAGAAGCTCAAGTCAACAAGGTGGCCGGGCCCTCTGCTAATATCCCTAATGAGAATGGGGGGAATTCTCCAAAAAGAAGTGAAGATTGGGAACATCAGCTGAGACCGGAGTGATAACTTTTACAGTCCCAACCAGAAGTTTCCAAACTTTTCAGCAACTGGAACATGGGTTGTGACTTGGCTCCTTTTTGAGTTAAAGGCAATGGGACTAAGTAGGAACAAAGCTTATATCAAGTTGTGAGTGTCAGGCCAGGCCATCTCCTTGTAATGGCTCTTGAAACAGTGCCCAGAAGAAAGATGCTGGTGTCGTAAGTCCAATTTTTTTTGTGATCTTCAAAAGGCAAACTTCAGGTAGGTGCAGTCAGCGGATGATAATCACTGCTGAACTGCAAATTAGATTGGAGCAGCTCTAGTAGGCTTTGTAAATTATATGGCTAAGACTGAGAGCTGCAGTAGGCCCTTTGAATTTAATTTGAACGTTGGCAGTCATCAGTGGATGAAAGATTTTGCGACATCTGAGCTTTAATTCTTTTAAGTTTTTTTAGGGAAATGAAAGAAGGGAAGAGAGGAGCTCAGCCCAACAGTGTAAAACACTGGCTTTCCCTAGCCTGTTCCGAACAGTTGACGCATTAGAATGACTGCAATATCAATATTATAATCAAGGCACATAAACCTTAGAATAGGATGCACTCACTTTTCTCCTTTGGACTCATTATTTATCCAAATGTGCGCTGCCATTCTGCAGTGCTTACTCCAGAAATGCTCCTTTCCCCCGCCGTGCTGGCTGGCATCCCTTTGCATGCTAATGCAATATTCCATTTCTAACTTGACGGTAATAGATTAGTGAATACATAAGGCTATCATTTCTCTGCTAATGTGATTCCAGCCATGCAGAAAACTCGAGGTTTGTCTTAAACAGGCCAGCTCCGGAGCATTTTTCATATGAAATTCAATTTAAATAATTCTTAATTTAAGTGGCTGCTTTGTGGGGTTTTTGCCTTTGTGCTTTGTTGCTCTTTTTTTTTCCCCTTTATTTTTTTCTGTCCTGCCTAGGAAAGCTTGTTTGCAGCACAGAGAGGGAGGAGGTCCCCTAGTCCTGTTTGCCTTACTCAGCTAATTGTTTCAACCTTCGTTATCCTCTCCTTGAAGATGAGTGTGCTTTAATTACCGCACGAACGATTTGTCTTGATTAGAATAGGAAAGTGCTGGTGCCACTTCCACAGGGGGACTGGAGGGTTCTACAGTTGTGCTTTGCTCTAGTTTTTGCTCCTGTTTCGTCTGGTACGTCTGCACAGAGGTTGGGTGCAGTCCAGCAAACGTGGCATGGAAATGCATGCAGTGCTCCCCAATGAAATTGTCACCGCTGTGTTTGACTACTGGGTTGGTGGTAGCGATGCAGAATTGCTCATGCACAGGCTACTGGGCTGAGCTGCAGGTAATGGAAAAATAGAGGTAACTTTATGCCTTGTTCTCTGGGCTAAATTTGGGATGAGACACAGTAGCTTAGGGATCTGGGAAATAAGGTATTAGTCAATGCTATTTTTCAGCTCCTTTATAGGGTATAAGTAGATTCACTTCACTCATGAAATATCTTCATACAGTTGTATTTTAAAAATGACTCTCTTTTTGTCTCTATTATTCACGTTGCTTTGATATCTTTATGTCAAAGCGTTCCAGAAAAATTCACCTTGCAGCTGAGAGCAAGTGTAGAACACCTTAGCTCCAAAAGAGAATTTTTCATTATGGTATAAATAAATGAGAATATGGATTATATTTGAATCTTGCTTTTATTTATTCAGCATCTGCAGCTGTGGTTGTGTTTCTCAGGATAATGTTGAAGTTATTCCCTTGTTTTATAGCACAGTTTCTCTTTGCCTCTAGATATTGGCGATCTGAGTGAGTAGCATTAATTTAATCCTGTCTCTTCTCACATTTATGGGAGCTTTTCCAGTGACTCCAATGAAGCTGGAATTTGGTTTAATGTGTTATAACCTGGGTGTCAGAGGGAGTTTAAACCTGGGTAAAGCAGTTTCCTGCCACAGCTCGGTGCTTTTATTTTTACTTATGTGAGGTGCTCGCCTGTATAATGGGATGTTTACGCAGACTGCCTGGTGCCAGCACGAGCGTCGCAGAAACACGAGCTGTTTGATCCTACCCTGCTCGCCTGCCCGATGCAGAGTGTGGTGAGGAAGGTTTCCCTCCCCAGCCAAGCTCTAGCAGTGGTGGATATGTGTAAAATAGCTCGGAAAGCAGCCCCGCTGGCGAGTGAGACGCAGGGCGAGAGGAAGGAGAAGCTTTCCAGCGGGCTGCAGCCTGATGTGAGATCAGGAAGAGCAACAGAATTGCCTCCTTTCCTCAGAGTCCTCCTTAGTTTAGAGAGGCTGCATTCCTAGGTTATTGCAAATAAAGAGGTTTGCACACACCAGCATGTTTCATCAGCAGCTCCCCATCCAAGCAGAGAGACAGCCCTGACTTCCAGTGCTGATGCACTCTGGTTGCAAAAAGGCCTTTGGATACTTAATTCCATGGAGTTTAAAATGCTGTAATAATAACATTAGGTATTGTAGCTTCACTTCTAGCATCACAGCTCTTCAGAAGGGTTTCCTGTGCAGTTGCCCTTCCAAGCTGCTTGTGGCACACGCAGCGTTGCCGCTGCCGGTCCCCTTGTAATCACTGCTTTGGTTTTTCCTCTGCTAAAGCCGTCTCTGAGTGCCTGCCTTGTCCTTCTGGTGCAAAGGACAGCGTGGAGAGCTGCAGCTGAACAACTGTTGAACCGTGTGGCTCTGTCAGATATCTCGGTTGTCTCTCTCACATGTCTAAAAATAGAAAAAAGCACTTTTTTGGTCTGTCCAATACTTCATACACTATTTTTTCAAAATTTTGGATTTGATTCTTTTCAGAGTTTCACTGTTTCTAGTTTTCTCCCCTTACAACTGAAAATTTTGAAGTTAGAAGCATAAGAGGTAGAGAAGAAAGGGAGGGAAACTAAGCATTGTTCTTTCTCTTTTTTAAGGGAAATAGAGCAGGTGTCAGGGGCTTTTACCTTTTACCTCTCATGTTTCTAGCCAACTTTAACTTTTCATAACTTCTTCAACTTTGCAAGAGATTACACAGTAGAAAAGTTAATTTGATTTTTCTTTTGGATAAATGGATATCTCCTTCAAAATTGAAAGAGTGTTTTGAAAAGTCAGAGTGAAAACTGGGAAAGGAAAAGATGCATCTGTGTGTTCCTGCAAACAGAATTACCTTTCGATTGCATTCAATGTCCCAGCAAAGTGGGAGTAATACAAAGAAGGCAATACAAACATCATGGCTTTGGGGAGCCGGTTCAAAATGAAAACTTCCTTTTGAAAGAAAACAAATGCTTCATTCTAAAGCCACCATGGCAGAAAAGAGATTTGAGTGACTCATGAAAAAATGTAGTCTTAAGAAGTGATGCCTCCTGTTCCTGCTGTAAGTTTTTCCATGCTATGATGTTGACTAGCTCAAGTAAGTGATATGTGGCTTGCTGCTGCTGGCCCTGGTAGAAGGGCTACCAAGGCAGGCGGCTCTGCACCCAGGTGTGAAAGATCAGCCTGGGAAGCTCCTGGCAGCTCCTGGGAATGCAGGGTAACCTTAACGGTAGCGTGGATGAAGTGAGTGTTTTGTTGGTCAGGCTGGTGCAGAGCTTTGTACCATCCCAACGTGTTTGCCTGAAGCAAACAGGATGCTTCATAAAACCAGGAGGGCTTGGGGATGCTGCCAAAACCAGAGCAGCAATACTGATTTTTAAATTTCTGGAGAAGGGTTTTAAACTTGAGGCAATTTGGCCACTAAAAAAACCTTCTTAACTCTAAAGCACTAGAGACTTGGAGAATCAAAATAAACTTCTCCAGAGTGCTTGCGGGCCTGAGGTCTTGTGTCTTGTCTCTCAGGTGGAGAAGCAATATTAACATTTCAAGTCAAGCCTCAATTCGCAATTGAGAGAGCTGCTGTATCATTCAGTCTGACTCCAGAGGGAAAAGACGAATCGCTTTAGAGCTGAGGTGCATGAGTGAGAAAGTGCACATGGGCCAAGAATGATTGACGGTGAAAAAGGGATTTTTTTCTTCCATTGGATGATACCTGAGAAGCTCCCTGGGCTTAGAATAAATAAGGGTCACTGCTGAACACCCATCAAGGCTGCTGCTGCTGCCACATAATCTGTGGGAATGATAACGAATTTCAGTGCTCTGGAGAGTGGGATGCTATATTTAAACTGCTTAAACCATGGATGTGCTTATACAGTAGCATACTTCTGTCTTGTAGCAGCACAGAATATCTTCCACGAAACTTGCTGGAAAGAGTAGGTTAAATATTTAGTAGCTTCACAAAGTAATGCCAGTGGTCCCCTGATTGCTACAAGCAACTGTCACTTGATGTAGGCAGTTGAATCTGTCATGTTAGGTCCTAATCTGATGGTGAAAGGGAGTCCTCCACTGATACAGCCATGTATCCAGGACATGGTCGGGAGTGTCTGGATTTAGTGTTGGGTGATGTTCAATAAAACATGTCAGAATGGATTTCTTATCAAGAGCTGAGATATAAGGACCAAGTCTGGCTTTTGTAGCTGTTTCATGAAATGCTGTGTTTTGAAGGAAAAAAAATCTTAATGCCTCTAAGATTTCACTCAGCCAGTGTATGGTGTCTCCAAAAATACTTTCAGTTTTAATAGGATGACATCTCTCATAAAAGCTGAATCCATCTTTCCGGAAATTTTGTTTTGGAGATGAGAGCTGGCAATTGTTTGCAACGTCAAAAGTGTCTTTAGCTTAATCCAGGGATAGTCGCTGTGCAACATTTCCCTTTTTAGGCTATTGAAAGCAAGAGGTCATAGGGAGAACAGGATCTCTCCAGCTTGTGTTAGCTCTAGTTAGGAAATTCCCTTTGTATTCCCTTCTTGGCTTGGCAATGCCAGCCTTGGGCTGTGGAATCGGTCTATACAGGGTCCAGGGCGAAGGGAAGTGAAAAGATTAATCATGTTGAAGCTCAAAAGTCATCCTGTGCATGCACACTAATCTGGCTGCATTACATTTTTTGACTTGGTAGTACTGTAGTTCAATAATATTTTGGGGTTGTAATCATAATGACAACGGTATATCCATTTTTGGTTTGTTATCACGTGGAAAATCAGGAGTGTTACCATGTTAAGGTTGGTTTACTTGAATCTCTGTTGCGAGGTCAATGTTAGTGATTTTGTTTTTCTCCCTGTTTCTGCTTGGAATTTCTCTCTCTATATGTGTGTGTGTGTGTGTGTATATATAAGCACACACACTTGACTGCACGTAGTTCTATCTACAAGTGTTGGTGAGGACACAAAGGATGCTGTCTTTTACTTAAAATGAGAAAAGGCTTCTCGGGAAATATACTTGCTTCCAGAGACTTTTTTTAAATCTTTTTTTAAAATATTTTTTCCCTAGGATGTTGCAACAAATCTTAAAGGTTTGGAGCTCTGAATTTTTGAAACTCTAGATCATACCTCATGGTATTTTCATATACCAAATTCTTTAGATTACTGAGTAGATGTATAAAAGCCCTCTAAGATGAGGTTGGCACTCAGTTTACTAGGGAACAGATTCAGCATCCTGAGTTACAGAAGGCATCTGAAGTGCTATCGTAATCTTATGATGATTATTAATATTGCTTCTAACTTTTTCTACATTTCTGAAGAACAATTTTATTTAGGAGGAGGTTACTAGGGCATTAGTAAAGGCATAATCCCATGTCTAATGCAAATCTTTGTATTTTTTTCTTAGACTTTTTAAATGCACCATAAATAGCACATCTGTTTTTCAAGCGCTACGGTTGGATGTAATCTGCACCAGAACAAAATTAAGTATAAGCACTGAGCAAGGATAAGTCTTCAGTTGTTTCCCTGGTGAGTGAACAAATGAAGAATAGTAGCTTTGAGCCCAGTTGCTTCTGTGTAACCTTCCTTATTTGCTGAGCAGTGCGTTGCCCTGGTCTGCTCAGTATGCTCCTTGCCTGGTATTGGAAGCGTGGAAGCAGGCCCTCCCTGGAAGGGGATTTTCTTTTCTGAGATGACAGCCAATTTACAGTAATTAATGTGATAAGGACAGCAGCTATAGCGGTCTCTAATTCCTTAATCTTAGAATAAAAGTTAGAAATGGATTAGTTAGAGATAAATATATCTTATAGCATTTTCTCATGAGAACAAGCCCTTTAAAAATACTGCATTTGTGTAGCAGGCCTGGCCAGCACAGTGATGAAAGCAGTTCTCCTTTGCTGGAGGGAATTATCCAGGCTGGACTGAATGGAGGAAAAAAAAAGAAGTTGCCTTATTTTAAAGAAAACAGAAATAATATTTTGACTCTATACAGCGAAAGTAGTTTTGTGGGCTGATTTGAAAGTACTATGGCCTGAGGAAAGAGTGTCTATATGTTCTAGGGTAGATATGTTTACTATGGGTGTCAAACCAAAGATTAGGAAAACGGAGAACAACAGGTTTTGGAAGTGATCTTGTTATTAGTACTTCTGCTGACAGGCTTTATGGTGTTTTCTGATAAGAAATAAAGCTGCAGGAAGGAGTGATTGCGAAATACCATAAACTCGAGGTGGAAAATATTCAGAATGAAATCAACTGGGATTATGGACATTCTGGTGGTTTAAGTGCTTTCAAAAGCGACAAGGATTTCTTTGTTCTAAATAATAATCACTAAATTTATAACTAACATTTGTTTCTGGGATGTGTTTATTGTAAATTCATTTGAATAAAGTGAAGGAAGGGTCCTAAATGAAAGTGGCTGGGGTGCTTTGACTCAACCCTGTGCAGCTCGAGCCTATTGATGCATTTTGTACTGGTGCATGTGTACTGGACCACCGAGGAGGCTGCTAAAGGGGGCTTCTCCAGTATGGATGCTGGCCCCTGGAGACAAGCCTGGCCTGGCCATCCCCAGCTTGAAAGCTGCAGACTGATGGCTGGTCTGTGTGGGGAGGGAAGATCAAATATAGTTCATATCAAACATCCAACAACTCTTAGGATTGCTTAAAAAAATCCATGATTTTTAAGTATTTAGCAATTCAAGAAAAAAAATGTATGGGGAGTTGGCCTTTATTCCAGACCAGTACCTGAGTGTGAAGGCATGGGGGTATTTGTGGATGGTTGAGGGGCATTTTCTACCTCTTCCTGCTGTGGTGCATGTGATGTGCTTATTCTGGGGAGAAGCAATGGAGTGATTGGGATAGATGAGTGTCAGGTGGCTAAAAAAACCTTGCTTTTGCTTTAAAATCTGCTCTGAGGTACTTGCAGACCAGTTCTGTTGCCATCCCTTTGGATTTCTGGAAAACACTGTGTGTGCTGCTGATAGAGACACCTCTCTGCTTTCTGGTGTCCAGATGCCAAATGGGGAGGAACAGAGACCAAGAGGAAGCAGAGGGTTTTGTTCATGAATTGAAACATTTATGGCCATTTGCAAAAATGCAGAAGAACTTGGTCTGCTGCTGAGAAGCAAAGATAAGAAGTAAAACCTGGCCCTGTCTGGATGGCGAGCCAGAGCTGTCGCCCATAATGTTTGTTTGATGTTTGGGGTTCAAACAACCCAAAACTTTTCATGACTTCTTGTTTATTTTAAACAGGAGACTTTGTCTTGTTTCTTTCTGCATACTGTCCTCCAAAGTTTTTCAAGACCCACTATGAAGTTTAAATGTTTCCCATCTGAGGTAGGGAATTCCTAAGAGGGTCCATGTCCACAGACCCTTCCTTACATAGGAATCCAGCGGATCCCAGCCATCTATATGAGCACATTATGGACCTGCATTACTGCTGCTGAAGTAGAAGTGCTTGGTGACTGTGGAGCTTTTGGTTGGGTTTATTTACATTTGCAGGGAGACTGTAGTGGAGCAATCAGACTGTGTGTGTCTGCACTGAGCTGCTACCAGCTGCTGTGTACAGCAGAATACTGAGGTGGGTTTCTTTAGCATATAGGTATTCTGAGGTTGATCTTTTGATGTGTGGTTTGTGAATTTTTCTTCATTATTTTTTGGAAGCCTGGGAGGCAGTGCTCCCCCTCTATGCATTTACTAGCATGTGTTTTTGGAGATCGAGCTGGCATTTGTGTTCCTCGTTACACCTCTAAGGGGTTTGCATGAGCGCTTATGGAATCACCCTCTCTGCTGTTCTTCATTTAGGTTTCTCAAAGTTGTATTGTACTCCCCCTCTTCCCTATCTTCCTTCATCATCAGTTTGTCTAGAGATGTCTTAAGGAACTACTTTTTTTCCCCGAGAATCACTAAGAAATCTGCTTGTTTATAGGCAACTTCACAAAATGTCACATGTCAATTAAAACACTTTTGGTCGGTGAATTCTTCCAGAGCACTCAGTCATTGCTTGCAGGATGTGCTGGAGAGCAGTCATTTATCATGTCCCATGAGCTGTAGGGAACAAATACCAGCATCAGACCCTTGAGCTCATCTGGCAGTTGTCTGAGGTTGAGCCCAAAGTGTGTTTGTGTGTGTCTGTATGTTCTTTTCTCCTCTTCCCCTTTTTTTTCCTGTTTTGTGTGTTTATATGGGCATATTAAGTACACTGGTCTGAACCTGTGCCTTCAGCTACCTTGCAATCAAGATTGCACTCTCAATATTCCAGAATTTTATAATGATAGGATTCATGACTTACACTCCTATGACTTCCACGTCTGTGCAATGTTCCCTCTAATCAAGCACGTATGGTGCTTTATAGCTGCCTGCAGTTGTCTCTGAATGTCAGCAAAGCAGCAGCTTGCAGAGCAAAGCCTGGCTTTTTAAATAGCTGGAAAAATCACGGGCTTTCAGGTACTTATGCCAAACACTTTTCTTTTTGCTTCTGTTTTCAGCAGGAAGGTCAAAGCAGTCAAAGTATCTAAAGAGCACCCTGCAGTAATGCCCTGAACGGCAGCAGGAATCTGGCTGTGTGGACTCCCAGAGCGAGCGCTTTGCGCTGAGCAGTGCTTCCTGCAGCACTAGATGTGTCTGTCACCCCCAGTTCTCTGCCGTATTTGAGAACTGCAAGAGCATCTTGAAGCCTCCTTGGGACAGGCCAGAGGGGCTGCCTGGAGGGGCTTCAGGTTAGTGCCAAGTCACCCACTTCTCATATTAACATCCTTCTACAGTCTGGGCAATAAATACTGGAATAGGACTTTCCTGATCCATTTATAAGGGTAGGCTAAACCTGTACTATTTCCTACTGCCGTCGTGACCTGGTCCCACTACCAAGGAAGGAATGCTTTAAGGCTCCATATATTCTTTAAATTGCAGCTATGGCTACAGCACTCTGAACTGCTCAATAATCTTTCATTGTAGCCTTTCTCCACATCTATTTGCGGTTTTACTATTGCAAAGAAAGAGACTAATGAACACAGAGAAAATTAAAAAGGCCATTGTATTAGAACACATTACTATTCCCAAAATGTATTGGGCAATAGAACTGGATACTCGCTTTCATTACAGAGACTCTATGTCTAATATTATATTACACAAATTAGGCCATTCTTCTAACAAGACTGTAATGAGGATGATGCACTGGAAACCTTAACTTGTTCTTCTAACAGCATCAATAGGAGAAGCTTATAACCTTCTTTTAATAGCTATTTTCTTAAACAGAAGTTTGCATTTCAGGCACAAAGGTTTCTTTTAATTTCAGTGTGCTAATTATTAGCAGGGGAATGATGTGCTAGTTCAGCAGGAGTTTACAAACACTATATGGCTGGGCACACAAGGGCTGCTTGTTATGTAGCTTGAGCTATCTTAATGCACTATCATCTCCAGATGATGATGGAGATGAAATTATTTTCCTAAATTAAGTGTGTTGAAGCATGATTTTTTGGAAGGAAGGATGAAATTCTGGTAAAAGAAGGCAACTTCCCCCCCCGCCCTCTAAAACTGACGAGATTTAGCTGTTTAAGAAGCTGCTGTTTTTTTTGAAGGATGACCAAGAAGAGAGGGGAAGAAAATGAGGTGAGCAAGTGACAAGGGTTAGGGAATGAAAAGGAAACTATGAGGGTTGGGGTGAGGTGGAGAGGACTGAACTGGATATGGTCCCCAAAGGCATGGTGTGCGGTGCTAGTGCTTGCACCTCATGTTTTTGAACATAATCTCTTTTGCTTTTTTCAATATGTGAAGGAATGGCCCTTCTGTAGCCTGGGGTATAGGTACATACACTGGTTTCTGTGAAGAAGAATACGTGTATATCCCGCTGAAAAATAAAATGTATGAGACCTCATGTTCTTTTCATGAAAAATAGCACGGTACCTTAACGCTCGGATGCAGAACAGCCTTCCAATCTGCCCTCGCTGCTCGCAATGCAGACTGTGTCCAGCTATTATGGGGAGCTCTACAGCAGACCGAGCCCTTATCTCAACCTCCAGATGGCACATCAGTGAGGTAATATGGCACATCAGTGAAGGACCTAGACATGTGCACTTTTGTCTTTGGTCGTTTCATACAGGAAATACAATTGGACTTGGCTGTCAAATAGGTGAAACCTGTCATATTCCTCCTCTAAGATCTGAACCTGATCCAGCCTGACAAATACCGAATAACCCATTAAACTGCAAGCAAAGCCTGCAGTTTTGGTACACGTGGACTAAGATTCTGTGGGATCTGGCAGGCTCTGCTTTTGGCTGAACAGACTGTGATTAGTGCAGTTTCCCTGCTCCACCACAGAACAACACTAAACCACTGCAGTAAAGGAGCAGATGGCTTTGCTCCACCTTCACTCAAAGGATTGTTTCCTACAGAAAAATGGCACTTTGTGGCTTTCTGAAGGAAGAACCCTAAAATGAAGACTTGAGTCACCTACTGGGAAAGCCCTATGTAGTGGCTTGCTCCTTACTCTTCCTTCCTGTATCTTCACCATCTCCTTGTGATGATTGTGATGCTCTGCCTGTTGTTGGCAGCTCAGAAAGGAGGAAAAAGAAAAGATGACTTGATCAGAAATATCCTGGTGACTTGTTTTCCCACTCCTAAGCTATCCAGCAGCAGCTCATATTTCACTGTCTGTTATTTGTAATTGTTGAAATCTTCAGTCTCACTGATATTGGACACAGGTTTATTATGCTTAGGCAAGCAATCATAGCTAATGTATCTGCTGAGGACCCTCGGTTAAGTTGTGTGGGGAGCTGTGCTGGTTCCTCAACTGTCTGGTCACTGTGGCTTATTCCTTAAAGAAAAAGATTGCAGTCGTCTCTTCTAGATGGTTGTAAGAGTTGGGGGGAGGAGAGAAAAAAAAAAACCCACAAATTTTCAGAATGAATAGCAGTAGTGGTATAAGAGATGTGGTACCAGCCTTCAATTTCAGATGACTTCTGACAAAAACCCCTTTATGAGTGTGTGTTAGTTTTGTTCCTGAGGGGGTGCAGCCCTGCATCGCTGCGTTTCCTGGGATGAGAGCTGCTGCAGCATCTTTATTGACTCAGTCTTGCAGCTGGATAGAACTAACCCTTGTAAATGTTGCAGATGGGCAGAATTAACTGATCTTCACTTGTAGCAAGACTGAATGTTATTGCACTTGATTAATGCCTGTGGGGACCAAAATCTGCTTTGTAAAGCTGCCCTTTCATAGTTCAGGTTCCTCAGTCTATTGCTTGCATCCCAATTACCATGCCTAGAGTTGTTCTTATCCCTCGCAGCATAGTTGTGCTTGTGAGTGTAATGTCTGGAATTGCAAACTGTTCTCTTTGTTTGCACTACTTTTATTGAGTCCGAAACATGTCACTCTGACAGGAGGCCATTCAGACCTTTGTGTTATCAGTGAGCCTAGAATTAATATAGAAAATTCTCTAGGGTTAATTCAAGTGCAGTACGTCTTGGAAGCTAAATCAGTGTGGTTTGAACAGTAGCAGGATGCTTTGAGCTGATGGTGTATGTGGCTGTAGCTAACTTGTGGACTTTGCTGGGTCCTTCCTTCTGTCCCTAAGGGTGTGCTGAAAAGCAGCCTCCAGCAGTTGCTTGAAAACTTTGCTCCTGTGCAGAAATGACTTCAACAAAACTAAAGGGGTGAGAGCAGGGTTCAACAGTTAGACTGAATACAGGATAAACACAAATGCAGGGCTGTAATGACCTGTTTAGGGCACTGAGTCTGTACCAGCAATTTTAAGCAACCATATAGTAAACAAAACCTAATGTTCCTAGAATGCTTTCTCTGAGTGTGCTTTACATTTTGCCTCAAAGCCTTTTCTCTTTCTTTTTTCCATCTCTGCTGTAACTTGGATCTTTTGACTTGCAGTGAAACCAAGCCGATGGCTTCTCCCCTATCGAGAAGACGGTGCAAACAATTGCTCTCCTGTGCCTGTCTTGCTGCTGGAAACTTTTTTAAAGATTAGTAGTCTGCAGTGCCATTTCAAGATTCAGACATTCATTCCATGCACCATTACCCATGGAAGAAGGAAAAAGAGACTATTATAACTGTAAGTGCAATACTCTGTAAGCTAATGGACAGTATAAGAGATGTGTACTTTGCGCTTACACACTATTCGTTTAAAGAGAGTGCATGACTTTGACATGCCTGCCTCTAATGGAAAAGCAGTTAATAACATAGAATATTCCTCTACAGGAGAGACGTGATTGCCACCCACATCTCTTATGTGGGAAGAACAGGTTGAATAAGGCTTGTGAGGGAGAAATACCTCCAGGCTCTAGTTAAGAGACACTTTTAACACTAGAGGGCTAGAAGTAAAGTACAGAAGAACCATTTGCTTTTTATTGCTGACCAATTAAGATGGAAAGTGTGTGAATAAAAAGAAATGTCCTTGCAAAACAGCTGCAAGTGTCCTGTGTGATAACCATGAGCAGTGAAGAGATACTTTTGTAATCCTTCTGCCTGTAATCCATCTCTTTTCCTTTTATGTGATGGTATTCAAGGCAGTAACATCAATTTTTTTTACATAAAATATGTATATGTTTGTGTATATATATGTTATATATAGAAATCTGTAGTACTGTGTTCACCCAAGTCTGTTTTTAAATAAAACTAAGTAAAAAAAAGGCCATGAAGTAAAAGAAAGGCCAGTTGAAGAACAGACTGTATTTGACTATGTTCTTAAATAAGGTTTTGCAAGATTTGCTTTCACGTCATTAGTCTTTCTTTCCAAGGCTATTTTTACTGTTTCTCTTCTTAATTCAGATGAAAACCCAACAGTCCCAACTGTTGCCATACTGTTTTTAGTTTCTGAAGATTCAGTCCCACTTGCACTCTTCCTTCTCTATCTCATGCTGCAAATGAAGCTAAGCTTTCTGAACACAGCTTAGAAAAGGCTGCTTTTAACTAACACAGTCTGTGCCAGGACAGTGAAACTAACAGCTCCAAGCTTTAAATGTCTGGGACTCGTCTTCAAGGTGTTTCCAAAAGACAGTCTTTGACTCCAGCACTCCTTTTTCTTGCTGCTCTTTTGGTTTGCAATCCTTGTTTGGGATTTAGATGTCTGAATTTTCATTCCTTTTAAAGACTGTATGCACTGTACTGAAAATCTCCTTGGCCGGCTTATGGGCGGCTGCTTTTCCTGTGACTTATTTAGTCTGCCCAGATTTATGTCTTTCTCCAAGCCACCCTGGTTTAATCCCATTCTTGGTCTCTTTGGGTACCTTGGTCCACAGTTGGTTCCCAGTTACAAACCTCTCTGCTTCCTGAAAGATGTTGACTCTCAAGTGCCTTCCCTGTGGCATACGTCACATCCATGGCTTCCTTAATTCTGGCCATGCTTCAAAACTGTGCGAGCAAAGGTTTGCTCAAGTCCATAGCGTGCCTAGGATCCAGCTCCTTAGCTGGCCTGCAGACGGTCCTAGCTTGAATAATCATGATTCTCTATCATACCAAATTCAATAGCTTTTCTTTTTCCAATACACAAAAAGCTGTTCGACTTGCACTGTAGTTTATCACTGTATATCAAAGTTTATCACTGTATTTAATTGATAAGCTTGGTCAGAATAATGATTATAAAACAGCAGGCTGCAGCTCCTGGGGTCCCTGTGAAGCATTAATGACTTATGTGACATGTGAATTATGTACTCTTTTGCTACACATTATAATTCCAATCATATTTGGACTGTAAAAGAATATATATCAATGCCAAACTAACAACAGGCCAATATATATAGGGATACATAGATAGGCTAGGTTTTTTCCTGAGGTGCACAAAGCTGGTTTCACTCTGCTTCCTTTGTGATCAGGGTGGCTGGGAGAGGAGCAAAGGTTTTTGCTGGCACTGAATGCTTTGGGAAACTCCATTACTCGGATCTACATTTTGAGCTTTAGGAGAAAATCTTAGGAATGTGAGCTGGGAATGTGGCTGTGTCTTCATTTAATGTGAAAGATGGTGTTTCTTTTAAAGTGGATGGAAGATTAAATACATCTTTATGACTTGCAATAAACCCAGTATCATAAGGTTATTAATTAAATGACCAAGGCTTAGTAATGATACGTGCCCAGGGAATTATAGCTTCATCAGGCTATTCTATTCTGGGTCTGGATGGTACTGCATTCCCATTTTGAGGTCAGTATTTCCAAGTTCAGCATAGGCGTGATCAAAAACTTGTAAGTTTTAAGACTTCTGTATGTGTAATGCTTCTCATAGGATTTCTCATAGCTATATCTGAATAGTTGAAACATGAACAAACTGTAGTAAGCTGGGAGGGCTTTTGTGGGATGGCTGATTTGAGTATTGACCTTCCAGTTGTTGATGCATCAACGTGGGGAATGGTCCAACCATGGCAAAAACTAGTTCAAAAAGTTCTCTGCTTATTTCATGCAGATGTGCATTCCATGCACAGGCAAGCCTCTGTGCTAAGGATCCTCAGGTTTGCTCACAACTTCTAAAATGGGTTTCTTCTACCCCAGTGTCTCATTCCTGGTTTGCAGTAGCTTCCTGATTGTGACCAGTTTCCCTTCCCAGTTTTGCTCAGCCAGAGCTTGTTTTTCCAGGAGGTTTGGGTGATAGCCCTTGTACAAAAGGGTATCTTTGGTCAGTCTATTAGTTTATTTTTTGGGAATACGCTTTAGCATCTACCTTTGAGATGCACTCTTTTTCCAGAGATCCCAGCGCTTGCTATTCGTTTCTGTTCCATCCTGCGTGGTTCACTTGTAAAGATGTTGGCAGACGAGCTGTGGTATCCGCCGTGGTGTGTTGCCTATGGATATTTGTGGAGAGTCAAGGGTGAGGTGAGGATTAGCCCAAGTCTTGTGTGGTCCTTCTGAAGACTCACCAGGCTATTTGGTCTGTGATGTTATCTCACTTTACTAAAAAATAAGGGGAAAAAGCCAGCCTGTCAGTTGCTTTATGGTCCATAGCATCAGTTACCCCCCAGCTCTTTGTGAAGCTCCTTGGCACAGTTCTGTTTACAAGTCTATAGCAATTGCAGATGAATGGCAAGTGGCACCTTCCACTTTATCAGTCCCTGGCAAATGACTCGGTGTGGGGTGGAGAAAGCGATGGGCTTCGTTTAGGCAGTTGCCAATGCAAGTGAGAATGCAGCTTGTTAAGCAATCAGACTCGAGAGAGATGGGGCGACGACTTCAGCAGGGGAGGTGAAAGAATGAATGCTATTCAAATTCACCCGAGACATACATCTGCAAAGCACTGCTAGGTACAATTCCCCTTGCTTAATATAAGTGCAGCTCTGCCTAAGCCCTTAACAGGTCTGTAGCCATGGCATTTAATTGCCAGCTGCCTTTAAACCTCGAGCAGGTCAGCAGAGACACAGTGCTATCGGGGATAATTTGTCATTTATGTATTTCCATGGAGTGATATATAATGCCTTGCTGAGAAGGGTCCTTGTGGGTGTCAAACACTGCTGCTGCTTGTAATGGAAATAAAGGAAAAAATAAAAGGCTGGCAAATAGATGTTTCTGTAAATGTAACTTTCAGTTTGCAAGTAACCTTGAGGCTAAAAGATAATTCCACCTCTGCTGGGGGGCAGTGATGAGGTGGCAGGTGAACAATCCAACCCCGGCGTTAGTGATTGAAAACAGCTCCCAGCGTGTGTGCCGCTTCGGAAATATAGGGAAGGGGCTGCACATACAGCGTGTGATATACGCAGGCTTGCTCCCGTCTTCCCTTTCCTCGTTTCAATTCTTCAGTGCTTCCCAGAGACAGATACAGAAGCAGTCATCGCGTCTGGCATGCGGTGTGCATTTGGGGCCGGAGCCAAAACCTGCTGAAGTCATCGGTCGTCTTTCAACTGACTTCAGGCTTTGGCTCAAGCCCTCAGGAAAGAGAGAAAAGTTGCCTGCTACGTGTGGCTCTGTCAAAGAGGGACAAAGTTGCTGATGAAAGCCCCAGAGAGAAGCCGGATCCTTGCTTAAGGGCTCCAAAGGGGCAGAGATGAGTGGAGGGAGGGCTCAAGAGGAATGATGCTACGTGTTGAGTGATCTGTCCCTGTGTGAGGACACCCAGTTCCAGGCCTGATCTGTGTAGCACACCACAGGTACGCCTTGTGCTTCCCAACCCCTTGCTTTGCTCGTGGGCAAGGTGTCCCACGGAGCAGGGCGCTTCTGTGGGGGTAAGATAAATAATCATCTTTCTGTTACAAGGAGCTCCTAGCCGCAGCGAAACAACACTCACTGCTTGAAACTCGTAATGGGTTTGATTAGATAATGGGGGGAAAATACTTTTTAAATGCATCTTCCTTGGGTCTCGAGCTTTCTTTCCGAAGAAGAGAAGGGTTTCTGGAGGGGAGGAGAAAGAGAGCTCTTTTTAATCAAGAAAAGCAGCGAGCCTGGGGTGTTTGGAGTGTTGTTGCAGACACCTGGCTCTCGCCCTGCGTGTTTCACGTAGCTGGTGTGTGCTCCGGGAGGGCTGCGGAGATGCCCGTGCCCTGGCACACTGCCCTCCCTCGCTCCCGCCGGCCCTGGCGTGGGGCTCCGCTCCGGCAGGTGCACGTGTCCTAATGGGCCTGCATGGGAGAGAGGAGCAGGCAACACGGAGCAGTGGTACCAGCTGCAGCCATGGGAAGGGGAGGGCTGGAGCAAAATCCAGGGAAATAAAGCTTAGGGATCCCATTTTACAAGCTCACACAGCGCAGGGTGGGTTTTCATCTCATCAGTTTTCCTATTCTTATAACCACTAACGGTGCTGTGGTGGCCTCCTGCCTCTGTGCTGGCCTTTCCCCCTTCCATGGGAAAACCTGTGCTCCAGCCAGGACCAGGGGCTGGGAAAACCAATTTGTTTTGAGGCCAGCAGGGTTGGACTAGCCCTCATGTCAGCACCCTTCAGTGTAAGGCATGTTGGTCATCTCTTTCTTTCTTTCTTTCTTTCTTTCTTTCTTTCTTTCTTTCTTTCTTTCTTTCTTTCTTTCTTTCTTTCTTT
>JAVCKT010030206.1:0-16264 GCA_032273925.1 Rhynchotus rufescens | reverse complement strand
TTGAGGAACTGTATCCTTTAATACAGCCCTGAGAAGAATATTATGTTGTTGTTGAAGGGCAAGCAATGTCCTCTTTCTATACGAAAAAAGGGATTCAGTCCTTTGTTTCTAGGTTAATTTCAAGATATTTGATGGAGTTACTAAAAAGGAGAGGTGAACTAAGACACATAATAATTCCCAACCATGTCCCAGTTAACAAAAATCCTCCAAGTTTTCCCATTAAAATACAAAATTAAAGCAAGGGCAAAGGCACCTAAAAATACTCTTGCATGTCAAAATTGGTATATTTTAAAAATGACCTAGTAAAAGGGTTCTGGAAGTCTTCGTTTTCTGGATTAGAATTCTTATCAATTTGTGTCTTTATTAGGCTGAGTGTAGAGCCAAGGCAGCACATTAAGCATCCTGCAAAAACAGAGAACATGAAAAATGGGTTTTCATTCCTTTTTTTTTTCTCTCCTCTCTCCTCTTTTTTAATGTACAGGCCCATCCAACATGAACACGCAGCTGTGATGAGAAAATGCCAGATTTCTTAAGTCACTTGCTACAAGATCATTCAACTGCTGTAGACATTTCCTGGGACAGAGAGGAATCAAGAAACCGAGATCTTCCAAGGCTGCCGAATTAGCCATTCATTTTCCAGTCTGCCCCTTGGGCTGCAAGCAGAGGGAAGGCTGGAGAACCCCGTTCCAGGTGCCGGTATCACATGTGTGACAGAGAAGCCACTGGCTCCGCAGAAGTCAGGGCCTTTTCCGGAGCTGTCACGTTTTGTGCTCTCGCAGCAGCCGTGAGACTTGTTTAATCTTTGCGATTAACTGGGGTGGGGGGACAGGAGGAAAGGAAAAGCTTCCTGGAGTGGGCAATGAGGAGAAAAGAAGGGACCACCTCCCTTGAGCCAGCAATGGCAGGAAGGCTTTCTAGGAAAAGGCAGTAGCAAGATCCGCTTGTCCAGGGGCATGGAAAGAGAAGAGGGGCCCAGGAGATGGGCACCACGTCCTCTCGTGTTGATGTGGCAGAGGGGAAGCTTGTTCTTCCCCATCGTGTGCACACTGCGGCTGCCCTGCCCAGGGCTATGGGTTGGAGAGCACCAGAAGACCCAGGGTGAACTTGTTTCCTCTTCCTCCGAAGTTCTGGGGAAGAGCAGAAGGAAGGCAAAGGGAAAAACCCTTTGAAGAGTTGCAGAGGTTTTGTGTTTTAGTCTTCAAGTTTTCAGGGATCTCCAGCATAGTAACAATGCAGAAAACGCACCGCAGGTACTTCCTCTTGTGGCAACGGAGGAATCAGAAGCAGACAGAAAGTTGTCAGCATCTTGACCGGTGATCCCTCGCATCCCTGCCGAGAGCGTCCGCACAATCCCACACGGGCTGCCCAGCCTCAGCCAGCCGACCCCTCTGCGGAAGCAAAACCTGGGCAAGGATCCCTATTCCCAGGCCTTGGAATATCCACACTGGCTGGGCTTATGGGTCCTCTGGGACCTCCCTAGGATCACCATTAAATCCCAGTATTTGATTCAACAGCTTTTATACTAATTCTAGCTTACTAATTCCTTAACCAAGGACAGCTCTTTCTGATAAGCAAGCCCACGTGACAACTTAACAGCAACATCTATATTTCTGCATTTTTATCTTCATAGAGACTGTACTCAAGATATGCAGAAAGAATATAGGCAATATTACATAAAAAGCAAATGGCACTGGTGTATCTTGGCTTTCATTTGCTGCGAGGTATTTGTTAAAGTTGTTCACAAGTTGTCAAAAAGTTACTATTTTAGTTCACAGCCACTTTGAGATTCAGAACCATCTTTTCTATCTGCATCAGCAATTAACAAGTGCAGCACAATTACAGTCACCAGTCGAGCCATTAAAATTGTGCACAGTTGCTTGTGGACAAATACTGTGACAGCCCACACATGCTGGAAGCATTAAACGACAGCATCTGCACAGTCAAACAAACATCACTTACCTACATATTTCTCAATTAAGGAAATTCAACATGCCCACAGATGAATTAATATCGAAACCAGCTTGACCACAGAACACAAACTGCTTTAGCAAGATGTGGACAGTATCTACTCCAGACTGCAGGAACTGCAGAGCATTCCCTCCTTGGCAAAGTGAAAAGATCTGGCATATTCTGCGCAACAAGCACCAGCAGTATCCAAGGACATTTATATCCAAGGGAATGTATGTCACAGCACACAAGCTCTGGCTGCGCAGCTCTTGCAGGAGCTGTAACTCAAATGAATACTGCCAGATCAGAAAGGATGTATGTGCAGCCCTAGGACTGCGGGGAGGCTACAACCAGTTCTTTAACTCATGCTTTAAATGGAGTGGTAAACTTAGACCACACAACCTTCTATTTAATAGAAGTTAGAGAAGAAAACATGTTTTCAGTTTAAAAATACACATATTCCAGTTTGCTTTGCAGAGGACTTGACAGGGTACTTCCCACGCTAGACAACCCGTGATACTTCTCCACGTTCAGGGAAAATTCAGGGCCAAGCAGCAACTCTTGTGACGCTGAAGGGAGGAGCCAGGGAACAGGGTTAACGAGTCCTCAAATTATGACTGCTGAGCAAGCAAAAAGCTTTCGACCTCCCAGGTGTGGTGCTGGAGTCGTAAACTTCCAGCTTATCATTACTTGGTGGTATTTATATACAGGGATGCATGGAAAATGGTAGTATGAGCAGTTACTCTTCTGCTCCTGGCCTTTGAGCCAGGAGTTCAATCACATCCAAGGAATTTTCTGTCTATAGTCCTGGCCCTCTGCCACGTTCGAGGTGGCCCTGTGCTCCCACCCAGCCCGCGAGGGCTCAGGAGCCTTAAGGCAAGCGTTTCTCTGAGATCTCTGGACAGGTTACACCAGGCCAGAGAAGGTCTTACACAATCCCATAGCAAAGCTAAGCCTCCCATTCCCAGAAGCTGCTGCCGTCACCCCTGTAAGCACGCTGGAAAATGGAAAAAGGAGTGAAAATCTTAAGTAAGAAGGTATCAGAAGACTGGAAAAATAAGAACAGAAGAACAGAATGCAGAACAAAAACAAAAGAAATCAACAGCAAACTTATCTACCTTCCTGAATACCCAGAAGACCTGCTTGTTACGTAGAGCGTAAACTAGAATTCAGCTCGACCTAGGCAGGGCAAGGACTGCTTTGCCCTGCAGCAGCTCCTCGTGAGCGCACCTAGCACACACCTTTTGGCCAGGGGTGCTGCAGGAATTTGTGGGCATTCACACGAGCACACGTTTTAGAGCTCGGCTCTCCTTGCAAACACACCTGGGCCAGATCTGACGAGGTACTAGGTATATTTGGACACTTTGTGAAAGATCATTTGAAAACAATCACAAAACACCTAAAAATCAGGAGGGTGAACCTTTGCTTTTAGGACAACCTGTGGTACCTAATTTAAATAACGATCACAAAATAAATCAGGAACTGGTACCGGGACACTGGGAGTCAACATGAAACCTCCTCCTTCCCACTCACTCTTGGCCAGAGAGCAGCAGAAGAAGTTTTACATTTGAGCTGGAGCCATAACAAAGATAGTTAAGTGACACTAATTTAGATCTCAAACAAATTTACAATATACCTTCACAAAACAGGTATCAGGACAATCCCAGACGTGCAAAAACTGGTTGCAATTTCTTTGCAATCATCTTTGATAAAGTTCTGCATTGCTGCAAGGGGAATACGTGGCTACTGCAGAGAACTCAGCCATATCCCTGCGTAGGCCAGTAATTTTCACACTCTTCAGTGAACAAGCAACTGCATTCTAGCAAGAGCTTAGCACTGTATAAATCAGCATTGTCTCCATGCTGCCTACCTTTTGTATGTCTATAGAAGAAACACTTCTCTTGTCCAATATCTGCAGTAAAACCCAGTGCAAGGCACATGGATTTGCTGCAATGAAAGATTCTCTTTGAGGCAGCTCTCATCTTGCAGATTCTAGCCATAATTCCCCTATCCATAATTCCCATCTGTCAGAACAGCACTAAAAGGCACAGGGCAAAACCTGCATGAAAGCAGACTATCCCATCAGTGTGGCACGGGGCATCTGCCCAGCCTGGGAGCTTCCCAGCAGCCGGAGCGGAGTCTCCGGACAAAAGCACAGACAGGCTCCAGCTCCAAGCTGCCACACTCCAGATGCTGGTTCATACTTTTTTTATTCAGGAACAGAGGAGAAATTCAGAGCACATCAAACACATTCAGCAGAAGGCCTCATTTATTGCCATACTGTGAACAGGGAAGAAACCACAGATGTGTTTGCCTCAGCACAGGCACATTCAGTGGAGAAGGCATTTAAATGTCCTCTACAAGGATCACCAGTGCAGTGGACAAAATCCTGTATCTGTGACATCTTCCCTGGGATTTCGTGCAGGGATTTCCCAGAATTATAAGCATTATATGGATTAGATAGATACAGGCACGAATCCAAGAGGAAATTTTCTTGGGACAGGCCGTTTGGGTTAGCTGGTGCGGACACCAAGTGAGGCAGCAAAGAGAGCGAAAGTACTTCAAACATTTGGGGAGAGGAAGCAAGAACAAAACAAAAAGAGTACCTCTCACTTCTATAGTGGCGTTGGCTATAGGAGAGTTTGAAAACACAAACACGCACAAGTATTCCCCTGACTCCTCTGCTCTGGGCTTCAAAATCCTGCAGACAGGGAGAGAACACATGAGCCACGTTAGGTACTGCATTAGTGACCACAAGCAAGCAGGCTAGGAATCATTTTTTCTTTCCCCAAAGACTTCCATCTTTTAACTGAATGTCACAGCTATGAATTCTTTATTTAAGGTATGCTGTGCTGGTGCATGTACTTGAAATAAAGTATGTCATTTGACTAGAAAAAGGATAAGCTCTCATCTGAAAGGTCAATACATTTTACCTGGAGAAGCTATAGTGTATAAGCATACACTATAGTTTGATGCAAGACATTTCAAGTCACTAGTCCGCATTGAAAATTAGGCAGGTATGACCTTCCACAGAGAAGAATGTGACTTACAAGTACTACCTGCACAGAAAAGATTTATAGCAGATAAATTGAAATGTGACAGACTACAAATATAACCAAGGCTGACACTGTCTTCATCATCTCATAAGCTGTTCTCTTTTTTTAATAGCAGATATGCCACTGGTCCATTAACAGTCTTCTCTGATTCTGACTGGACATGGAAAAACTGCAAAAGCTGGTCAAGCCACAGAAGGAAAACACTGCAGTGGAGTCTGCTGCACTTCCAATTGCAAAAAACCTTAATGCAACAACACCAAATAGAGGGAAAAACAGATGCAGGTCAGCCAGAAGAAAACTGGAGCTGCAGTAAACACAGAGCAAAGAATTTATGTTAAACATGGTGCTGACTTCAAGCCTACCAGCTTTTGCTGTCCTTCAAAAAGCTTTTGGACATAACTAAGTTAAAGCACTATGCAGATAACCCTCAGATATTTAGCTATAAAGGCTGCTTTCTTAGACCAGGGAAACATACTATGATGTGATATGGAATCTTTATTTCTGTATCACATTTCCATAGCATAAAACAAAGTGTTACACCTTCCCAACCCTCCTTTACTGAGAGCAGTTTGGTGCTCTCTTGTTCAAGGACACCAAGTGAACAGCACGCAGACAAACATAAACCTTGCAGAACACTGTAACAAAAGAATTAAATTGCACAGGGAAACCATTTAAACTGCAGCTTCTTTTTCATTGTGTCTTACACAATACGCGGAGACTCAAGTCTCACTGTGTTTACAGCATTTACTTTCCCGAGCCACCAGTAAAAGCCTAAAGGTGGATATAAATAACGCTAACAAACTTTTCAGATAGCCAATTATATGCCCACATTTTAGAGTTAAAATTAAAAGACTTAACAAGACAAACAACAGTTGCTTCCAATTAGCATTAAACACCACAGCAATACTTGTAATTTCAGCTGGATGCAGGCAAAGCATCCTTCAAGTGCCCAACTCTGAACACAGGTAAAGGGGCACTTCCCACCCACACATAATGGGACAGTCCCACTCGAGCACTTCCCTCGCTCCTCATCTACTGCAAAACTCTCTGATGGGAAGCAGGGAATGCCCAGCTTTTGTCACTGCGTCAGGGAGGCAAGCACTTAAGTGCTTGGTCAAGCCATACCATTAGTTTTTATCCACTATAGGCAATGTTTAAGCTACCCGGGGGAATATATAAAACATTGCATTGTCAGTTCCACTGAGGTTTCTTTATAAAGGACGAAACTATGGCAGCCTATTGCTGGGGTACTCTTACCATAAATTATTAAACCACTCAAGTGCAAACTGATACGGCTGCAAAGCCTTAAAGACAGAGAAGCACTTGAGCCAAAGTTGCTTGGCCAAAGATTTCCCTCAGGCCTGTGGTTTTAGGAAGGGCCTAGCTCTTCACAGCTGCAGATTTTTCAGCAGATGCAAGAAACGTTTTCTTCCATTTAGCTCAGCAACGTGTCACCCGACTCAGAGTTAACCGAGTAGGAAGGCAGAAGCAAGTGATGACTCTTCTTTTCCGAAGAACAAGTGAAGACCAGGCGACAGGTTTGCCACCTGCCACTTCCACGATCCTCAAACTACAGGACATCCAGAAGCACTTGCTGTCACTACTTGGAAAAGAACAGAGGTCTAATAACTCTTGACCGTTTGGGATTAAAAAGCTTTGCTGAGAAGCTATGCCTTGGGTTTTCCCAAATACAGCTGCACTCCAGCAAGAATAGTTTCATCAAACTTGAACAAAGAATTAGGCAAGATGTGTTCCATCTTCAATGTCACACAACTTCCATATTAATACAACGTGAAGCAGGACTTTCTAAGAGGAGTTCTGGATGGTCGACAAAGCTGAACTTGAAGTACTAGCTATGTTTTACAGCAAGTGAACTTAAATCTGAAACACCAAGAACTTAAGACTAATTTTCCTAGAGAAACAGAACACAAGATTTAGCAAATCACGGAAAATATCAAAAAGGCTTCTCGAGCTAAAATTTCATAACTTGTTTTAATTATATTCGTGTTGAAATTGCTTCTGTGCATCCTCACTGACAGAATTTGATATTCCT
This sequence comes from Rhynchotus rufescens, assembly GCA_032273925.1. NCBI lineage: Eukaryota > Metazoa > Chordata > Aves > Tinamiformes > Tinamidae > Rhynchotus > Rhynchotus rufescens. The sequence goes on along the minus strand of JAVCKT010030206.1, from coordinate 9,208 downwards.
GGATTAAAAAAAAAAAAAAAACAAAAAAAACCCCCACACCTTCAGATGAAGTTAAGGAATAAGGAACAGGTCAAATGCACTGCAGTCACATGCAGAGAAGAAATGACACAAAGGCTGGAGCCTGCAAATGAGTAGGAATTGAGAGCTGCCTTTTAAACACCAAGTCACCGAATCCTGAGCCAGTCTGCGTTGCAGCAGGCTGTACTGAAACCCTTCCTCATCAAGCACGAATGCCAGTTTTACAGACTGCCCACCTCACCTACTCCTGCAAGAAATTACAGTTGAAAGTTTAGTTCTTTCTGTGCAGAGGCACTTGGAAGGAAAAGTCCACTCAAGCATGGAACAGGTTATAGAGAACTCAGCCTTGATGCTTGTTTTCTTCAACAGTAATGTGGGATTCCCAACAATCTTGCTGTGACATGTCTTCCATATCACTCAAGCAAGTGCTCTGGTACAAGACTGCTCCTTAAGTAAGATTGCGACCCTAAAAACCATGAGGGGAAAGAAAGCAGGCCCTTTAAAACTGTGCCAAACAAATAACAGGACGTAATTGCAGAACTAAACCACACTTTTTCTAATCACAAACCTGAACACATAACCCAAAATGATCTGAATGGCAAAACAAAGGAAAAGCTGGAACACCTCCTTTCTGCCCGGATCGAACAGGCTTCCATAACCTCATGAGAGAACACTCTGCTACAGCAGTTAAAATCATGAGGGCAGCAAGCAACTGCAGTGCTAAAGAGCCCGCTGTATTCCTCTGGAGATGAGAGAAAGCTAAGGGCAGTGTAAGATTTGCTTCCATCCCTCAGTGCAGAGGGGCTAAGCGCAGGGAAGCAGCTGCTGTGAAGAGCTTGGTCCAGGGGCAGGCACCTCCTGCCAGCAAAGGGGTGAGCAGGAGGGTGAAGGTGCTGAACGTGGTCTAGTGTCTCCAAAGACCAAGCTGCCACCAGTGGTTAAATCATTATTTAAATGTTCTCCGCTCTAGATTAACGCTGCTGAAGAGTGTGTATCAGCTGTCTCTGTTGGCATCAAGAAAAGAGAACAAAGGGAGAAAGAAATAAGGCAAGAAATCTGCATGAACAGCATAGATCTCAGTGAGCAAAATCTCCTACATTCAAATGAATTGCACAGAAAGTCCCATCTTGGGAATGCAGAAGCCCTCAAAGAATATATCCTACAAGGAAATGCAGGAGGGGGCTGAATGCACTCTGCTCTCTGGAGACAAAATGTATAGAGACAGAACATGCACGTGGGAAACGGCCCCAAACATGGATGTACTGACAAAAAAGAAGCACAAGTGACAGAGCTGGACTGGTTCCATCAAGATTTGGTGAAATTTCCTGGTACTCCGATGACACATCAGTGACAACTTGGGCACGCAGTCTTTCATCTTCCATGGCTAGAAGACAACTAAAAGAGCTGTTATCAGCAGTGATTTACGTGCAGCGTTGCCCCTGCGTGATAAGGATTCACAGCTACAAGCGTAGACAAAATGTAAACACAGGCAGGATATAGACTGCACAACGTCCTGAGGAGAAGGGAAATTATCCCGTGTGCCCGCGTGCATACGGCACGTGCACTCTACAGAAGCACTAACAGAGCCTGCACGGAAGTTTTGGACTACTTGCCCAAGAGAAACTGATGTTACCTTTATGCTGACATCACGTTTACTTAAACCCAATCCAGCCAGCTACAGGGAGCCACCTTTGCAGAATGTGGCTTCTAACAGGACTCCTACATGCACTCCTGGAGAGCCCTCGTGCACGTCACCCCGCGCAGCCTGTCTGATGGCTGTGAAGCCCCTGCATCCCACCAAGCCCGCGCTCTCCAGCGCAGTGCCTGCCAGCACTTACTTGTACTCTGTAGTGTTTGTAGGTTTTCTAGTGCCAGGGATCTCCTCTCCGTTCTTCACCCAGTAACTGGCGGCAAGGGGGCTGGGACTCGTGCTGAGGTTGCACTGCAGTGTGACGGCGGGCCCGTACTGGTGGATGGTGACATCCTCGCTGGCGTTGATCCGCGGCTCTGAAACAACCGACACGTTACATGGCACAAAGCCCCTCGGCGAGTGCGCCGCACTAGGCTAGAAGGCAGAGGGGAAAGGGAAGGAAAGGAGGCTACACAAGGAACAGCTCTGCACTAATTTGGGAAAACATCCAGAAGAGTCACAAGAAAACAGCTGACCACTAGCAAAGGCAACACTTTAGCAATCAGCTTCCCTATAGGGGAAAAAAAAAAAAAAAAGAATTATTTAGACCATTCTTTTTTGAAAAAAATGCTGAACGTCTCTGCAGATTTCTGCATAATAGTGTTACTTGCTTTTCACACACCATTCGACCGAGTTAGCTGCACACCCTGTGACAGTATGTAAGAAGGCCACTACCATTTCTTGAAGTAATTTGTTTTGTTTCTGGCTATTATAGGTTCATTTGCTTATTTTGAGGTTTAAAACAAACCTGTTTTCTACATAGAAAAGCCTCCAAACTTAAATAGCCTCGTGAAAACTCTCTCTGGAGTTCCCCTCTGCAAAAGAAGAGGCTAATGTCCACCTAAGCAAATCCTCCCATCTGCAGCAGGACCATTTCCATGCAAGATGTGAGCATGGCTCTGTGGGATGAAACCCCACCAGGCCAGCGGGCAAAGCTGCTTTTTGATGAAGCCTAACAGAGGTGTCATCCTGGGCACACGAGATATTCTGAACAGGGCAACTTCTCTGATGTCTGAAGTTACAGCAAATACCAAATGTGAATAAGGCACAAGTCTCATGAAGAATGGCTGAAAACAGGCCTTAATGCAGAGCAATTTTAAAAAATTACATGCCATGTTAAATTGTAAGTCGGGAACTATTTAATTTGTCATGTTAAATGTAAATATTAATGAAGAAAAAAGAAACAGAGTTTCATTTAAAAAATATAGCACAAGAGTTTCAGACTTTGCTGCTCAGGGTGGGTAACTGAACCCAGACAGGTTCACTCTATAGTCTTGCCTAGTAGGGTCAAACTCCTATTATTTATCAGTAAGGCTTTCCAAAAGCGGCAAGACTCACTTCAGAGCACTGTCCTTGAATTCACCAAGTTTTCTTAAAATTGGGCAGGTGGTTAGTGCTGAACTTTTTGCATGGTCTGAGACAAATTTCCTCCCAAACTTGGGGGAAAAAGGCTTCTGTACATAAAGCACTTGAAAAATAAGAGATGGAAAATGCCAGTACATCAAAAACGTTGCACTCTGCATCGCTTAACATTTCTCTCTCCTGTGCAGTATTTAGACTGCTGTCCAGAGAGACAAGGTGAAAAAATATTTATCTACCGACAGGCTGACAAAGCCATTTGAGCTTTGTATATCCTTCTGTCCCTTCTTCAGCAGGCCAGCTACATAACTTTTTTTTTTCCCCACAGCTATTTAAAATCTCCACTATCATTTAACAGGAGAAAAAAAACCTCGCAGTTTCTGGAGAAAGTTTCTATTGAAAATAGCTTTTGGAACATTTGAAACAGGAGCTCAGCAGCAGAACATTTTTATACAGAAATTAACTTCTGCTCAGATTCACTGATCACACCAGCTTCCCCTGCAAGGGTTTTTCTTCAACACGGAAAGCGGTGCCTGCAAGTTTCTGCTCTGAAAAAATAGACAAAGTATTTTCCTTTTAAGGAGAAGCTGGCAGGACTGGCTCACTGAAATGGAGGATTCCAACACTGTTTAGTCAAAAATTCCCTTTTCTGAAGCAACCTGCAGGTCGCACAGGCGAGGCAGCCACACAGACACTGAGTGGCTTCAGATCAGCTGCCCTCCATGTTGCAGGAGCTGCTTGGAAACCTGTTTATCCATCTGCTGCACTGCCACACAGACGCCTGATATCCGTGTGCTCCGTTTCCCAAACCATGGCTGGTCACGTATCTTAACGCATGCAGGACTACAGAGAGAAGCATCAAAGCTCGAGGTGGACACTGCCCCTCACGCCAACACGAGTAAAAAAGCACCAGAAGAATCCTCCTGGGTGCAAGGCACTTTGCAAGGAGTCACCACACACACTGCAGAATTAGTAACGCTGGATGTGGGTACGACAAGAAGCCTTCAGCTGGGGATGAAGATGGAAGGTTAAACTTCAGCCCCAGAACAGGTTAGTTCCAATGGCCAGGGAGGAGGGAACACCCAGCTTTCCATATGGAGACATCTTCACAGTACTCCACTCCCACCATGAGTTGCCACGTGAACAGTGTTACTGACTGGACGTATGAAAAGGATTTTCTTCCTCAGTAGGTTATTCAAGTGGACTGGACAACGAGGAGAACAGGAACACCACAGATGTTTCCATATGTGAATGTGAAGCTAGAGCTCTGAGGAGATGTAACTTCCTGCAGAAAAGTTAAGCTTTGTCTGAAGGTAGTATCGCTTCCTAAAATTACCCAGCTCTTGTTATTGGAGGCATTACACAAAGACCCCAGATGGGAGTCCCTGGAGACCTCAAAGGGTAGGGGAGGGATGAAGCATTCGGGCTGAAAGCCGAGCAGCTTGGAGGCAAGGAACCCAATGCTGCTTCAGTTTTAAGCAGCTGCACACCATGGGTTCATTCTCGGCTCGTTTTTCCACACATATCAACGTTCTTCCATTTCCCAGAGGGAGGTTCTCTGATCCGTCAGCACCGCGTGGCACGGGCCCCTCGCAGCTTTGGTGCTGGGACACAGCCCTGTGGTGGCACCGGCGCCCAGCAGAGGAGCAGCCAGAGGTGGACGTGCTCGAGACACCTCTCTAGGTAACCCCTAAGCACCAGGGGGACGTAACTATAAAGCTGGACACTTCTGTACTAAGATGAAAATCAAAGTGGTACCTAGGGGCCTAGTGAAACTGAGGGCAAGGAAATGTCTCCCCTCTGCTACTCACCTTGAGAAACCACCAAGAAGGTGGAAGGTGAAAGGAGAATTTGCTTTCTGCACAGCAGTCTCCCGCTGCAAATTTAAGTCATGCTGCATTATGCATTTACCTGCTAGCAAGCGCGAGAGCTCTTGCAAAGCGACCATCTTACACAGAACAAAAAGGGCTCCTCTGGATCGATTCTGACAAAACAGGTGTGCCAACGTGTCAGGAACTGCTTAAAAAGGCAGCAGGACACAGCAGAGACTTGCAAAAGCAAAGAATAAAAGTAATTCTAATCGTATTCTCTGTTCTTGACACCTTTTCAGCTGCCAAAAGTCGCACTCGCAGATGCAAGTCATTCCCTGATGTTCAGTTTAGTGTTGGGAAGGGATTTTTTTCCCCTCCCTTTTTCCAGCACAGCTTAAGAAGAGCTGCATCAGTTTGGTGCTGCCGCATCAGAGAACTCGTTAGGAAACATGCTGCTGTTCAGAGAGGAAGAGAAAGACCGTGACTTCATGGAACAGCCCACACAGTGAAGGTCACGCGTAACTGGAAGGGAAAGAGTTGTGCACAAGTATGCATACACATATGCAACCAAAGCCACGCGTGGAAGGCATTCCGAGAAATCCCAAGAGAACAGAGGAAATAAAACCAAAAAACAGTTAGATCTGCAGGAATAGATAAATCAAATAGAAAGGCACTCATGGAGAAGGCAGCACTAGGGTGGCTGGAAACCTACTACAAGACTAAAGGGTGGAGGGAAGAAACAGAAAAGCAACACGGGGCTTGTTTGCACATAGAAGCCATAGAACATCCATAGGTTTTCCCAAGTCCTTTGATCCTAGGGAGAAGAGACACAGATGGCAAACACTTCGGCTACACGTGGCGGGAGAGGTTTGGGTGAAGAACAACAGGACAAGGTGGCAGTGGGTCTAGCGAGGGAAAGGGACGGGGCAGGGTCACCAGACTGCCTCTAGTCACTACTGTACCACTACTGCACGGTGCTCCACTCACTCTGCAGGACGCTTATAGTAGCCTGGGCTCGGATCCACGTTATGGAGGGGTTTTGCCTCAAGTCATTCCTCCTGGGATCGTTGCTGGCCCTGCACTCGTAAGTCCCAGAGTCTTCCAGCGTAAGGCGGGTTATTCTCAGCACACTCACCCCGTTCGCCCCGTAGGCCGTGTTAATGGAGACCCGGCGCTTGCGAGCGCCGTCCCACAGCTGTTTGAAAGCCTCGGCCCGGTTGACTTCCGCATACCACCACTGGATCTCTGGAGTGGGGTTCCCAACCACATCACAGTACAGTTCAAAGGCGTCCCCCGTGAGCTTAGTTTCTGACATGGGCGACTTGACAAACCCAGCTAGAGGGAGGGGCAGCAGAAACGCAGTGACAGACCAGCGGAAAACAAAAGAGCTTATAAAGAACAAAGCAATGAGGTGCAGAAAACAGTCAGATAAGACATTAGCATCTACAATAACAGCTGTTAACATAGTTGTCATCGAAGAAAAAAAGCAAAAATGAAGCAGAGCGAGAGCACTTGCGGGCACTGCTCCTGCAGAGCGGGGTGGCCCCAGGGCTAGGAGATGAGCCCGGAGAGAGGCAGCTGACAGGGTCCCAGCCTGCCCCCTGCGCAGCCCCGGCACTGGCAAGCGCTCAGGGATCAAGGGCAGGTGTCTGTCTTGGCATTAGTTTCATTCTATCTAGCTACAGGAGAAAAAAATAAAATAAAAAAGCCTCGCGCCCCTGCCCTGCAGCCCTCAGCAGCGAGCTCTGCTGTGACCTTTCCTTCCTTCTATTTTGGACCCGGCAGGAAGGGAGTTCCCCAAGACACCAGTGACCTACTTTCCCGATCGCCACAGCTGCGAGTCCCGCAGCCTTCCAAGGTAAAAGGGGCTGTAGATGGGGATGTGCACAGGCAAAAACATCTCTTCTTTTACTTGGGAAACAGTACCAAGTGAATATTCTCTTTCAAGAGAATAAGCACTATTTGCTTAAAAAAAAGGCACTGAAATTCAGTATCAGGCCAAAACAACCCTTTTCATGTCACAAATTTCTTCAGTACTTACCAGGTTGAGGACAGTGTTATGAGCACACATAAAACTGCCCTTCAATCCTATTTGCAAAGGTATCTGTTGGAAAAAAGGTCACTTTTAAGCTAGTCCCTTTCCCTCTCCCCTCCTCCCAACACACGAAGAGATTAGACTGCAGCTGGCCGGGCAGATTATGCAGCAAAACCCGTCGTGTTGCTGCGCTCCCCGGCAGCAGCCCAGACTGCCGCAGGGCTAATCAAGCACAGACTGTGTCACCTCTCCCCTCAAACCCATTCCTTACCTTTAGGATGGAGCCTGGAAGACAATTCAACGAGATATTTGTTTATGTATTAAAAAAGATCAGTAGGTTTGAAGCTCTGGTAAAACTGCTGCACTACTGAATAGCATCCTCCCCATCACTTAGCCACTTTATTTATTCTAGGACAAGTGAAGCAGCAAAACCCAGTGGCACGTTGGCAGCCGATCCCTCAGGAAGTTTACACTCCGGAAACGCCAATAAAGAACCATCCAAGCAACCAAGCACCCGGAGCCTAAGGCACAGGCAGGAATCGCCCCTCGCTGGCTCGGCACTGCGCATGGGACGGCTGCTGCAGGTAAGAGCTGTGAGAACTAACACTCAGGGAAGCAGATCAACACGGGAAGGCCCTTTAGTTACTGGGCATGGAGCCTCCAGCCCCGTACAGGGCAGCACTGGAAGCACAACGAACCTCGGGCTGCAGGCACAGGAAGAGCTCTCCCCCTGCAAGGGTCCTCCTTACCAGCAGTTACAAACCCCATGGAGAGCACTCCTGCTGCCTCGGAGGTCAACAAGGATCACCCTGTTTGCCCAGGGCTGCCTTGGGTACTGGTTATGACCTCGCTCTGCTGGCCCGTGCCCATTGCAGGGGACTCTGAATGAGGACCTTGTATTTCCATGGGGGCATAAATCAGGCAGCAGGATCTGGATCTAAGTGAACGTGGGTTTACAAGAAGCAAAACGCTAAAGCAGTAGCATATGGCATAACCTAGTTTAATTCCAAATATTAATTATTGGATCCCTCCCCTGGATACAATAGTCTTGTTTCCCTACATTCCATTTCCTTGACATGGAAACACCACTCACAGCCAGGGAGATGACAGCATCTCAGGGCAGACTGCTCAGAAAGAGCCTGTGATTCTACAGATTCCCACTTCCCCTCAAACACGGATCCACAAGGACAGAACAGCCCTGTCACAAGCCACAAGAGAGGCACCTGAAAGCGCTGAGCCTGCAACCAGATCCCACTTCCCCAGCTGCTCAGAAACCACATCTGCATCATCAGCACCTCGCCCTGCTCAGCGTGGGGGTCAGGAGACAGGACAGCTCGAGGAGGAAGCCACTACAGCAGCCACCACGGCATCACTCGAGACGACGCGTATGTAAAGCGACCACTGCCAAGCTGCTCTTTGGCCTGCACGACTGGCATCTTCAGGGGTAGCATAAATTCTCTTGTTCAAAGTAATATCTGCATTTTGAATAGCACAAGCTAATCAAAACCTTTCATGTTTTTTGACAGTTTTGATTATCAAATTATTTTTTTTTTTAAAAACCACTAAGCTGTTATAATGGTTGAAGCTGCGCATGGACAAAGCTCGAAAAAGTCAAAGAAATCCCACCAATTTTAAACTGGACAACTGCATGCAAAGGCCTGTTTAGTACACATTCTCTAAGCTTAAGTTTTAAATCCTAGGTTTCCATCACTTTCATATCCTCAGTACCCCTCGGGGGGGGAGGGAGGTACTCAGATTACTATAAATTTCAATGCAATACTTTCTCTACAGATCAGAAGAGTTGTGTTTTCAGTGCAGACCATTATTAACAATAGCAATGAAAAACTAGGAATCACCCCTGAGGCTGGGAGTCACCCCTGCCTCATCCATCCAAAAGATCCAATTGCTCTTCAAAAAGATACTCCAGCATAGATGCAATTCTGGAAGGAAAACCACAAATGCAGGTGGCAGAAAAGCCGCCACATGCCCTTTAATAAATCCTCAGCATTACAAAGGACTGGCAGTGCTATTTAAAACTCTCCACCAGAATCTCAGGTCAGTGTTTTGCATTTTCAGCAGCTCAGAAAGAGCACAGCAATATACATCAAACAGCATCTCTAAGCTGAGGCAATGCTTCCAGCTACTGCACATCTGCCAGGGGGCCATTTCTGAGGAAGGTTCTTGCTGCAAGCTGCAAAGAGAGCTGAAATCTGCCAGTACCGAGCAGACACACTAAAATACAATTTATTTATTTACTTACATGCAATGCTCTCTGTGAGACAGCAGAACCCCAAA